>APFE031059945.1:1871-12799 GCA_000404065.3 Pinus taeda | reverse complement strand
AGAGCTTGTGCATAGTGATGTGTTTGGACCTGTGAAGGTTCCATCATTGGGTAATTCTATGTACTATGTATCATTTATAGATGACTTCTCAAGGAATGCATGGATATATTTCCTTAAGAAAACATCTGAAGTCTTTGACAAGTTTAAAGAATTCAAGGCTTTGGTGGAAAACCAGACAAAGAATAGGATAAAGGTGTTGAGGACAGATAAAGGTGGATAGTTTTGCATTAAGGAATTTGAAGAGTTCTATAAGAAGTGTGGTATAGCATGACAAAAGACTACTGCATATACATCTTAGCAAAATGGAGTTGCAGAAAGAATGAACAAGACGTTGATGGAAAGGGCAAGAAGCATGCTCAGTGATGTCGGGTTGGGACAAGAATTCTTGGTAAAGGCGGTGGAGACAACATGTTACCTGGTCAATAGATCACCTTCATCAGTGTTGGAGGATAAAACTCCATAAGAGGTATGGACTGGTAAGAAACGCTCTCTTTCACATTTGAGGGTATTTGGATGTGATGCATATGTACATGTTCTAAAGGAGAAACAAACCAAGTTGGATAGTAAATCTAAAAAGTGCATCTTTTTTGTGTATAAGGATGGTTTAAAGGGTTATAAGATTTGGAACCCAGTAACAAGGAAGGTTGTGTACAACCGAGATGTGGTGTTCAGAGAGGTGAAAGATGTTATTAAACATGAAGTCCAACCAAAGGAACGTGAGAAGATAGAGTTTGAGCTTAAGGAGGAAGAATTAGACTCTACAACAGAGGAGGAATCAGAAGATGAAGAGCCACAAACTACAGGTGTGAGAAGATTAGTTTGAGAAAGAAGGCAGCGAGAAAGGTATAGTCCATCTGCTTTCTCTCCAAATTTTTCTTTATCTATTACTGACGATGATCCCAGAACTGTGAAGGAAGCAGTAGATTCAAAGGATGACAAACTATGGAAAGAGGCCATGGTTGATGAAATGGCATATTTGCACAAAAATGAGGCTTTGGATCTAGTGGAGTTGTTGGCTGGAAGGAAACCCATTGGTAGAAAATGGGTGTTCAAGAAGAAGACAAATGCAGAAGGAAAGGTGGAGAAATATAAAGCTCGGTTGGTAGCAAAAGGTTATTCCATGGTGTCAAGAATTGATTTTGGTGATATTTTTTCCCCTGTTGCCAAGGTAACTTCTATTAGATTACATTTATCCGTTGCTTTTGCTTTTTATTTTGAGGTAGAACAGATCGATGTGAAGACAACATTTATTCACGGGGATCTGGAAGAAGAAATATACATGAAGCAACCTGAAGGCTTTGTGGTGAAGGGTAAGAAAGAATTGGTATGCAAGTTAAAGAAGTCTTTATATGGGTTAAAATAGTCACCAAGGATGTGGTATTAGAAATTTGATACATCTATATAGGGACTTGGCTTCACGAGAAGCAAAGCAGATCACTATGTGTATTTTAAATTAATTGGTGACCATGCTATTTATCTAGTCTTGTATGTGGATGATATGTTGTTGGTTGGAAAGGACAAAGAAATTATCTAGGATTTGAAGACCTAATTGTCCTCGAAATTTGACATGAAAGATCTTGGTGCTGCAAACTATATTTTGGGCATGGAAATTAAAAGAGATAAGGCAAAGAGGAAGCTCTCGTTAAACCAAAGTATGTCGAGAAAATACTACAGAGGATTAATATGCAGGATAGTAAACTGGTGAAGGTTCCTATTCATGTATGTGTGAGTTTATCTGCTGAACAACGTCTCAAGACACAAGAAGAGGAAGAGGACATGTCCCATGTTCCATATGCAAGCGCAGTCGGTAGCCTGATGTATGTAATGGT
This sequence comes from Pinus taeda, assembly GCA_000404065.3. Taxonomy (NCBI): domain Eukaryota; kingdom Viridiplantae; phylum Streptophyta; class Pinopsida; order Pinales; family Pinaceae; genus Pinus; species Pinus taeda. Next base: position 10,970 of record APFE031059945.1, on the reverse strand, counting down.
CTGTACTAGACTAGACATTGCACATGCAATGGGAGTATTGAGTAGGTTTATGTCAAAACAAGGGAAGGAGCACTCGACAACAGTCAAGTGGGTTTTTAGGTATTTGTGCGGCACTAGTAATTATGGATTGTGCTACCAAGGAAAATTAGGATTGGAGAGAATGTTGGATATTCGTGGATTTGTTGATGCAGATTGGGCTAAAGATCTAGATCAGAGAATATCTACAAGTGGTCATGTGTTTAACCTATTTGGAGGTGTAGAAAGTTGAATGAGTAAGAAACAATCTATAGTGGCACTATCAACTATAGAGGCAGAATACATGGTAGCCACTCATGCAAGCAAGGAAGCAGTTTGGTTGTAGAGATTGTGCTCCAGTATGGGGTTACTACAAGGAGCTATAAGGATAGACTGTGATAGCCAAAGTGAAATTTTTTTGGCAAAGAACCCTGCATACCATTCAAAGACAAACCACATTGATGTTTAGTATCACTTTGTTATTGATATGATAGAAGACAAAAAGGTGTTGCTAGTAAAGGTGGACACTTTGAAGAATACTACAGATGCATTGACAAAATCTGTGAGCTCTGAGAAGTTCTCTTGCTGTAGAGAGACAATGGGCGTTCCAGGGCTGCAAAAATGACTAAGCTCTCTTGTGGCCCCCGGTGGAAAGTAAAAAACAAGTGGGAGAATGTTGGGTTGTGTTATATTCTTTCCATGACTAGCCCATGTAGTTAACCGAGGGGTTATAGGGGGGGCAGAGCCCCCCTTCGTTGCCCCAATTGTGTAGCGGGGGGGAGTCATAGGGGGTTTGAGGTGTGCATGACTTTCACACATGTTTTTGGATGCGATGGTTTTCGGTCCATGATATTGGATGCGATGGTTTTCGGTCCATGGTATTGGATGCTTCGGCATGTATAAATATGTATTATAACATTGAAAGGAACATAATGAAAAGTCAAGCTGGTAGTCACGGTTTTTGGATCCAGGGGAAAATCTCTGTGTATATGTGTTTTATGTGTTATGCTCTTGCATTGCTTATTTTCTGTGTTTTAGAATTCGTATGCAGGTAATTTCTATACGGGGTTAAAACCGACAGGGTTTCCATTAAAACACCTTGGATGCACAAAATTGAGAAATATGCAATCCATATCAAAAATTTTCAAATTTGTGGTTATGAAAAATATGAATGAGAAGAATTAATTTATGTACGCAATTAGTATTCATGGAAACGAGATGATTCCATATGGTAGAAGGTCTGATTTATGTGTGCAAAGAAAATGTGTGAGAAGCATAGAGTGAGAGTAGATAAAATTACTCTATCTCATTCAAATATTATGTACAACAATTGGATCCATCAAATTGGGACTGCTACTATAATATGTATTTGATAAAAGAGTATCCATGTGTAAAGACCATCGCCAAGTGTAAGTATGAATACTCTAATGAGAACTTTTGTTTTCCAAGTGTTATAAGATGAGAAGGTCCACTGAATGGCATATATCAAGGTGCCTTGGAAGCTTCGAAGGCTATTTGGCATGCTCCAAACCAGAAATAATAAAAACAAATGAACAGGTGACTCAATACAAAAGTAGTGAAAGAATAAAGGCAAGAGGAGATATGTATGAAAAACAGAATATCATTTTGGCTGGTAGCTTCTAGTTATGTTGGGTTTCCAGCAATTTCTGTTCACATAATACCTACCACCATTTTCCTTCTAATTTCCTATGATGTGGCTCTAGCGTTTCTGTTTTACAACTCATATGGAGCAGGTTTGGTATTTAATATAGTTTCAGTCATGGTGTAAGTGATTAACAATGAGTGTCCTTCCTATATACTACATTTCTCCATCGACAAATATGTGGAAGGACACATTGCAAAAGTCACGAAATCAATAGAACAAGAACGTTGTTGGATGTAGCAAGAATCCTGAGTGATTATGCCAGTGTTGGACTAGTCCGTTGGTGGATTAGTCTACCAAATGACCCATATGAATGGATCATCTAAATTATTCCTGGATAGGATAGATTTGTAACTAAGAATTATAATGCAAAACAGAGATCACAAACAGTATTCTTGAAAATGAAATAGTCGTGACTCCATATTCACTAAAGGTGAATACAAAGCTCTCAAATGGAAAATAATTCTCCTCTAAGAAGATAATTTATAATGTAATGAGATGGAGTACTTTGGAAAATTTTTAAGAACAGAGAAGCTTCACCAGAGGAGAAAAATTGTTTTAGCTGTTTGGACATGACCAAGTCAATATATGGTGTACAAATTGTCTTAGATACCAAAAAAGAAAAAAATTGTTAGTTTCAACTCAGTGAATAGTGAAAGTGCAGTGAACTTACTAGAGAATTTTTGTAGATTGCATTTGTAGTAGTAAGTATTTTGTAGTCACAGGTCTTGGAGGATTGAAACATGCTCTGATACCACATGTAAAGCCCTATCCTAGGGTTTTCTAACAAATCTACATTCTCTAGGAATTTAACTTCAATAAGAGGGAAAAAATTACTTTCTTACAATACATTTAAACAATGATACTTTTACCATTTCTTACAAGACATTTAAACAATGATAATTTACCATTTACACTCTAATCCCTACAACTTTATAGTGAACATTTCCTTTCTATAACTTACATGAGTAATCTATGCATAGAGGAATATATTTATCAGTGGCCGGTGGACATACCCTCGAGCTGTTGCTTCTACTGAAATGCTCCTCTCCACACCTGACTAGATTTACTTCCTAGCCAACTAGGAAATAATTCCTAGCCCAGGAAACCTCCACAGATTCCATAGCCCTCCGAGGCTAAGTCCAACCAGATGTAGTGTGTCCAAGATGAATAATCCAAACCAAGATAAACAATACGTCCTTCCTCTCAACTAACCCAAGAAACCTCCATGGCTTCCCTAGGTCTTCAAAATCACATACAATCTAAAATCATAGCCAACTCCAAAATCAAAAGCAAGACCCAACATCCCCTTTTCTCCCTCCCTCCTTCCCCTTTTATGCCCCTCCCCTCTTCTCCACCTCAACAACCTCTCATTAATGTCTCCTTCATCCTTGCAGTTGACTTCTCTTCTCCCAAGTAAATCTCAGAGTACATTTTGAAATGTGATATGAATATAAAATCAGATAATTAGTTGGAGAGGACCATGTCTTCTCCCATGTAAATGTGAGAGTACATTGGGGAATGTGAGATATATATATATTGATAATTAGTTGGAGAGGAGCATGTCTTCTCCCAAGTAAATGTGAGAGTACATTGGGGAATGTGAGATGAATATATATATGGATAATTATTTGGAGAGGAGCATGTACTCTCCCAAGTAAATGTGAGAGTACATTAGGGAATGTGAGATGAATATATATATATATATATATAGTTGGAGAGGACCATGTCTTCTCCCAAGTAAATGTGAGTGTACATTGGCGAATGTGAGATGAATATATATAAAATTTGGAATAATGGAAGGAAAGCATATCCTACCCAAGATTCAATCTGAGAAGACAAGTTGGAAATTTCAATAATAGCAATAATGAATTTTATATTAGTAAATAAATTTATAGTTTCCCAAATGAAGGTATTCACCAATATTTCGCAATATTTTCAGGTAATGTAAACGTTAATAAAATTTGCATGATAAGTTTAAGTGGGGCATTGCACTTCATCTGGTCCTAATGATGAACCATGCTTGTTGGTTCGAAACGCGTAAGCCAAAAAACTCTCTCATGTGATTTCTACCGAAAGACTTTGTTTAATTCATTATGGATCACAAAAGCTTGAATATAGAAACTCTAGTTTTGTAATGTCGCTAGGCAACATTATATAAATTGTGATAATTATTGTTAAATTCATTATTAGATTGCAATAATGTTTATCACAATACAATATTCGATATATTTCTATACCATTCTAATGTGATAATATTGTTAAATATTTTTAAGTTTGAGTATTGGTATATATGGTAAACTCTAACATTAATATTAAACACTAGGATTAAAATAAACATTAGGGCTTCATATTATAAACCCTAGGATTATAAACCCAAGGAAAAATATTATAAACTCTATAATTAATATATTAAACTCTAAGTTTAATATATTAAACACAAGGAATATAAAACCTAATATTAATATTATAAACCCTAAGATTAATATTATAAACCATGGGATTATGAACACTACGATTATTTTTATAAACCCTAAGGCTAATATTATAAACCCTTAAACTAATATATTAAATCCTAATTCTATAATGTCACAATGAAAAATTCAATAAATTGCATTGCAATGTAACATTGCGACAACAATTTGTAAATTGATTGTCACATTGCAACAATGCTTGTCACAATACAATGTGTTGTATATATTTCTAAATATATTAAACCATGATTTTGTAATATCACGATATTAAGTCCTAACATAATAAAACCTAATATAATAAACACTAAGGTTCATATTATAAACATTAAGATTATAAGCCCTAAGTTAAATATATTAAATCCTAGGAATATAAATCATAAGATTAATATTTCAAATCCTAGGATTAATATTATAAATCCTAGGATTATGTACCTTAAGATAAATATTACAAACCCCAAGATTAAGATTCTAAACCCTCATATTATAAACCCTAAGATTAATATATTAAACATTATTTTTTTTTTTATTTTGCAATACGACATTGAATTAATTGCATTCTAATGTAACATTACAATAATGATTATCAAATTGATTAACACATTGTGACAATGTTTGTTAGAATACGGCATTGGATATATTTCTATATATTTACAAAGTGACAATATTGTTAAATATTTTTAAGGTTGGGTATTCTTAAATAAGGAAAACCCTAACATTAACATTAAACTCCAAGGTTAATAAAATATACCTTAAAATTAATATTATAGGAGTAAGATTATAAACCCTAATATTAATATGTTAAACCCTAGAAATATAACCATAATATTAATATGATAAACCATAAAATAAATATTAAACCTTAGGAGTGCTATTATAAATCATGTGATTATCAATGCGAGGATTAATTTTATAAACCCTAAGATTAACATTATAAACCTTAAGATTAATATTATAAACCATTGGATTAATATTAAACCATATGATTAATATTATCAAGAATAGCAATATTATTATAAATCCTAAGGTTAATATTGTAAACCATAAAACTAATATATTAAACCCTCATTTGATAATGTCACAATGAGACATTGAATAAATTGCATTGCAATATAGCATTACAACAATGTTTGTCACAATGCGATCTTCGATAGATTTCTAAATATATTAAACCCTATTTTTTTAATTTCACAATATTAAACTCTTGTAAAATTCAATATAATAATTGCTAAGATTAATACTATAAACACTAAGATTATAAACCCTAAGTTTAATATATTAAACCCTAGGAATGTAACTCTAAGTTTCATATATTAAACTCGAGAAATATAAACCCTAACATTAATATTATAAACACTCGGATGAATATTATAAACCCTAAGATTATGAACCCTAAGATAATTACTATAAACCCTAAGATTAATATTTAAACACTAATTTGGTAATGTCATAATGGGGTGTTCAATAAATTGCATTGGAATATAACATTACGATAATTATTATCAAATTGAGTAACACATTATGACAATGTTTGTGAAAATGGGACATTGGATAGATTTCTATATTATTCCAATGTGACAATAGTGTTAAATATTTTTAAGGTTGAGTATTGTTAAATATGGAAAACCCTAACATTAATATTAAACCCTAGGACAATATTTGACACAATGCGACATTGGATAGATTTCTATATTATTCTAGTATGAGAATATTGTTAATTATTTTTAAGGTTGAATATTGTTAAATATGGAAAACCGTAGGATTAATATTAAACCATAGAATTAAAAAAATAAACCCTAGGATTCATATTATAGACCCTAGTATTATAAAACCTAAGATAAATATTATAAGCCCTAGCATTATAAACCTCATGAAAAAATCTATATACCTTAAGGTTAATATATTAAACCCTAATTTTGCAATATATTAATATAATGATTTTGTATTATATTAATTTATTATACCAATTTATAAGATTATTATACCCTAAGATTAATATTATAAATCCTATGATTATGAGCCTTAGGATTAATTTAATATAGCTTAATATTAATATTATAAACCATAGGAATAATATTATAAACCAATGGATTAATATTAAATCCTAGGATTAATATTATAGACCCTAAAACTAATATATTAAACCCTAATTTTGTATTGTGACAATGCGACAATATTTGTCATAATGGAACATTGAATAAATTTCTAAATATGTTAAACCCTAATTTGTAATGTCGCAATATTAAAACCTAATCTAAAACCCTCACATAATAAAACCCGATAAAATAAACCGTAAGATTAATATTATAAACATTAAGATTATAAACCCTAAGATTAATCTTATAAACCCTAGGAATATAAACCTTAATACTAACTTTACAAACCCTAAGATTAATGTTTTAAGCCTCGTGATTACTATTAAACATTATGATTATACCTTAATATAAATACTATAAACCATAAGATTAGTATATTAAAGTTTACTTTTGTAATGTCGCAGTGTCACATTGAATAAAATTGATGATAATGTAACACTACGACAATGATTATCAAATTCATTGACACGTTGCAATAACATTTGTCACAATGCAATGTTGGATAGGTTTCTATACCATTTCAATGTGACAATATTGTTAAATAATTTTAAGGTTGATTATTATTAAATATCGCAGACCTTAACATTAATTTTCAACCCTTTGATTAATAAATTAAACCGTAAGATTCATTTAATAAACCTAGTATTATAAACCCTGAGCTTATAAGCCCCAAGAAAAATATTATAAAGCCTAACATTAATGTATTAGACCCTAATTTTGTAATATATTAATTTTGTATTATATAAATATTCTAATTTTGTAAGATTAATACATTAAACCCTAATATTAATATTTACTTTAGGATTAATATTATAAACTCTAGGATTATGAACCCTCGGATTACTAGAAATCCTAACATTATTATTATAAACCCTAGGACTAATATGTTAAACCCTAAGTTTGTAATGTCATAATGCGATGTTGAATAACTTGCGTTGGAATGTAGCATTGTGATAATGATTGTCAAATTGATTGTCACATTGCAACAATGTTTGTAATAATACGACATTGGATAAATTTCTAAATATATTAAACCATAATAAAAAAATAAGCCAATATAATAAACTCTAAGATTAATATTATAAACACTAATAGTATAAACCTAGGTTCAATATAAATCCAAAAGTCAATATTATAAACCCTAAGATTAATATTTTAAACCCTAGAATTAATATTAAATCTTAGGATTATGAACATTAATATAAATATTACAAACCTTAAGATCACTATCCTAAAGCATAATTTTTCAATGTTACAATGTGGCATTGGATAAATTGCATTGTAATATAACTTTGCAACGATGATATTTCAACATGCATATAAAATGTTTGGTCGAGTTTATAAGAAAATTATTTTTGGAAGTGTTTCAATATTATTATTAGTGTTCCCCGGATGCGGGTGCAAACCAATGTCTTTAAGTTGATGGGACGGGGGTACAGGGGAAGCCACATGCCTACCATGCACAGAGGCGACTTGGAAGGCGGTGGTGAAGGACACCCCCGGAAGGTGATTTCAAAGGCTACGGGACAACAGCCAAGGAGCATTTACACTCTGACCTCCTTTGGCTCCGTTGCAGAGTTTGGCTCTGCTTCACAACTGAATGCCTCATTAATGGTAGGCGACCCTCGAGGTAGAGCATGGAGTTTTATAAACAGAGGCAGCCCTCGCATCACCATATTCACTTGGGCAAGGTCTGGGGTTCCCATTCCGTCACTGGTGCTAGCAAATTCAGGCCCTCGTCTGATTTATTCCATCCAGGGTTTGTTGGTTCAGTTTGTTTACGCCCATGTGGGTCTTTTGCATTTCAATTCGGCTAAGGACTGCTCTGTCAACATGGTAAGGACTCGTCAGCAGATGCTGATTCGTCGTGGCTCTAGTTGTGGAGGGTCATCGCGCCCCTGAGCCGAGGCGGAAACCCATTCTCCGTGTCACTGCCCTCATTGTCGCTGTCACTGCGATTTCCCGCATCTGGGAGGTGCTAACTCTCTCAGGCATAGCCAATTTATGGAGGCCAGCTCACCTGGGTCTTCGGCAGCTCCTTACTTCGGCTCTACAATTTTTACCTTCAACAGCCCCCTGAATTGTCCAAGAATTAACGCCAACGTCTTTGTTCTTTTTATTGATGAAGCCCAAGATGAGGGCGGATCCAATGCTTTACCAGAATTCAATGCCCCAGTTGACACAGCCAAAGCATCTGAACTACCCAAGGTGGACAATGGGAAGGGCACGGATTTTCTAGACCCTCAGTTGGAGAAGTACGAGAAGCAGCCAGAAGCGGCCGAGGCAAAAGAGGGCCAAGCGCAGGAAGAGGAAGAATATGGATGGTGCCTAATTGTGGAGGAGGTGCCGGAGGACTATTCTGCTGCCACGTCTCACGTTTTGTAGCTCGGGTGGGATTCTGGTTCTTTCCTTTCTTTTTGGTCATGTCCATCTGTCTAATTGTCTCTGGCTCGTCTACGTGTCGATTATCTTTTATGTCAATGTGTCAAAGTGGAAATCTGCCATCGCTAAGGCGTAGGGTCGATTACAGTCTTGTTTGGTTATCAGTTTTGTGGGCGGTTACAGGTGTGCAAGGGTGTCAATTTTGTCCTCCCCTACGTGGGAATGATTTTTCTGGTCACAAACACCCCTGTTAGGGCATGAATCGGGTAGCCCTCTTTTTTTGCTACATTTGGTTGATTGAGATGCCACTCTTTCAAGCAGATAGATCTTTCAGACAGCATGCTTGTAATTGTACTCTGGTTTTTATGTATATAATAGAATAGTTTAATCGAGAAAAAAAAATTATTATTAGTGTTCTTGTATTTAAATAGATATTAATGTAGTTATTGCATCAAAATATTTATTTCTTAAT
>APFE031059940.1:231000-248035 GCA_000404065.3 Pinus taeda | reverse complement strand
TCATGATAGTCTTAAATACTTTTTGGAACAAATATTATCTTCAAAAGAGCAACAAAAATGGGTCACAAAGATGTTGGGATATGACTTTGAAATCATCTACAAAAAAGGGAAGCAAAATGTTGTGGCAGATGCACTCTCAAGAAAGGATGAGGATGCCATTTCTATTATCCAACTAGATTGGATAAACAAAGCAAGGGATGAATGGAAGAATGACGAGGAAGTGTGGGAAATCATTGAAAAGATACAACAATAACCCAGTACATCTGATACATTTATCTGGAAAAATTATTCATTATGGTACAAGGATCAGCTATACCTATGTAAGAATTCCCAATCAAACAAAAGATTCTTAGGGAATTTCACACCTTTCCCTTAGGAGGGCACTCAGGATTTCAAAAAACCTACCACAGGGTTAAGAAGAATTTTTTTGGGATGGCATTAAATTGGATATTTAAAATTTTTTGCCGGAATGTTTGGTTTGCCAAAAAAATAAAGTTGAAACAATTAAGACCCCAAGACTATTACAACCCTTATCCGTTCCAAGCCAACATTGGGAGGAGGTTTCAATGGATTTTTTCACAGGTTTACCCAAGTCCAAAGGAAAGAGTGTTGTCATGGTGGTAGTTGATAGACTTACCAAGTATGCACACTTTTGTGCATTATCTCATCCATTTAAAGCGAGTACAGTTTCTACTACATTTATGGAAACAATTCAAAAGCTACATGGAAACCCAAAGATTATTGTAAGCGACAAAGATCCCATCTTCACTGGAAATTTTTGGAGAGAAATATTTTCTTGTCTAGGGACTCAATTAGCTCATAGCTCATATTATCATCCTCAATCTGATGGGAAAATTGAGATAGTAAACAAATGTTTGGAAGGATATCTTCGTTGCTTTGTATCTGGTCGAATGGTGGTATAACACTTCCTTCCATACTACAACAAAAATCCCCATTTATGGCACTTTATGGATATCATCCACCATCCATCACATCATATTTAAGAGAAAACTATAAGGTTCAAGTAGTGGAAGATCACATCTAGCATCAACAACAAGTTCTCCAACTCTTAAAGGATAACCTTACCTTGGCGCATAATAGAATGAAACAGCAAGCAAATCAACATCACAACGAAAAAAGTTTTGATGTAGGTGATTGGGTATTCCTACGGATACAACCATATAAACAAATGTCCCTCAAGAAAGCTAAGAAGGATAATAAATTATCACTAAAGTATTATGGTCTGTACAAGGTGTTGCAAAAGTTTGGTACTATGGCATACAAATTGGAACTTCCTGCAACTTCTCAAGTGCACCCAGTTTTCCATGTTTCATGCTTAAAGAAGGTTATAGGTGACAAGGTTCCAGTTCAAACAATATTGCCAGAACTTGATGAGGAAGGAAAAATCATATTGGAACCTGAAGCAGTCAAAGAAACAAGAACTCAACAGCTACGAAATCGATCAATTTCAGAGTATCTCATCAAGTGGAAGAACTTACCCATTGAAGATTCCACATGGGAGGATGAGAATGCTATACAGAAGCACCCAGAACTACTCAAGCATTGAGGACAACAATTTTTTGAAGGAGAGGGGCATGTTAGGTCCCTATAATACTAATGATTCCCTCATTAATATTGTCATTGTATCCCTTATTGTTATTGTTGTGCCCCTATTGTCCCCATATTGTTATTATTGTGCCCCATAGAATCCCACTATAGTTATTTTTGTGCCTTTATATTATTTTTTTAGGTCGGCTTGGTTATATTATATCCCCTTAGACTCCTATATATAGAAATGAGGTTTTTTCATTTGAGGCATCCAAGAATTGTTCATTTGTGTAATGTAAAGGAGGTTGCCCCCTCGAAGAGGCTGAATTCCAAGGCGTTGATCTACCTCTTTATCTTTTTGTGAGTTGTTTTCCTAACATTGGGTGTCATTTATTGAATTTATTGGGTTGGGTGTCATTTATTGAACAAAGTGGGTTTAAATTTTATTGGGTTGGGTGTCATTTATTGAACATAGGGGGTTTAAATGTTGAACAACATAGCAGTTATGGCTAACATACATTCACTTTTATTATGTGCAGGTATGGATATTTATTTTGGATACAAAGCTTCAGTTCTGATGAGTGGGATTTGAAGTGACTGCTACTTTGTACTTCTGGAATAGACCATTTTGGAAGCATTTATGGTTTTATATGTTTTCTAGTTGGGTCAATATGGTTTGCACTCTTAAGTATTAAGATATTATTTATGGACAGTTGTGGGCCCAGTTAATGTTTTGGGAAATTTGGACATAAATTAATACTTATTTTCACTTAATGTTATTTATCTTTGTTTAAATATTGGTTGTAAAAGTCTCAATTTCTAGTGGTTTGGTGGGACCAATACTATATCAATTACTGATCCCTGCACAACATTAGACATCTCTCCCCTAGAACTTGATAAAAAAACACACTGACACCTGACTCTGAAGTTCCTTTTAAATATTTATTGAAAAGTAAATATAAAAATATAGAGTTCTAGTATGCATTCTCAAACAACCTTGTCTATATTTGATATGATGCCACTATGACATTAGATTATAAGCTTGTACCATTTCCATAAACTCTTCATCAAGATGATCATAGAAGTCAAACTAGATACTTGGAATGTAAAAATGATCAAATCTTAGATGAAATATAAAGTATGTTTATTCATCACCAAAGTTTTATAACATCAAATGAGTAAACTTATGAACAACTTATAGACTATATCTTATCTTGAATGAGTCTTATAACAATCCTTATTTTCCATATTCTATTAACTCTCTTTGCAAATCCATTGACTTTGTGAAGACAAAAAAAGCCTACCTGCTTTTTTTTTAGAGTTTAGGTGCTTATCCTTTCACTTGATGTTTTTTATTCTCTCATAAAACTTCTTTGATTTAGTGGAAGATTCAATGGAGAGTGTTTGTGATATTCGTGTTGGCATGTGCAAGTTTAGATAGGAAAAATGTGAGAGGAAAAAAAAATATTTGAAAAGAAACAAAATAGAAGATTAAAGAAGGTTGAGGAATAGGAAATGAAAGGGACATGGTTGTTTCCCTTCTTCTTACCTCCCATGTCTCCCTATTTCTTCCTTCACCACTATTTTAAATGGGTCTTTTGACAAGTAAAGAAGAGGCATCGAAAACCATGAGAACATTGTACGAGATATGGTTGAAATGAAAATAATAAGTTTTATTCAAAGTTTACTTTCTTTAGGATATACTTTATGGTTTTGTGTGCGAATTTCTCTATATTGTGGAGCAATTCTCTTTGTGAAATATTTCTCTTGGTTTTCTTAATGATTTATGATGACAGTATCAAATTGCAAAATTGAATTTCTGATATGTATTACTAGAAATCTACCTCACACTCAATCAATATTAATTATTCCATAGAACACATTCATGGCACCCACTAGATTAATTGCAATGACTCTATAATTACAAGTGTTCAATTGTCTAATTCCCTTTCAATTATGAGATCAATAGCTACCATTTCATGGCTACTGCAATAGCTTATAGAATTTCCAAATTTTGGTTTGGTTGTTGGATGTTTTTCTCTCTTCTATGAGTTGTAACTCTCCTCTCTCAACCAATTCACATTATTTAACCTCATTCCACCTTGAGTGGGGCCAAATTCATCATTATATAGGGCACACATGGTTGTAGGGGCCATGTTGGCCACTCCATGCAAGCTCGGGTTAATTTATATATGCAACATAGTTTTCTATTGATTTGATATCATCCCCAACTACATCAACTACTCCATCATATCTATCGAAATATAGTGAACCAAAGGTTCTGTGTGTCTATTGATTCAATCCAAGCAACCCATTGTTTTCATTGTCCTAATTGATGACATGACTATAGACAAAGTTGATGATTACATGGAAATGTTGCATTCAATATATGTTAAAATTCTCCCAAATTTGTAGAAAACTTGCAATGAGCAAATATCAATTTCCCATTGCTTTTTTTCTTCTAAAAACCTTCTAGATATACTTAAATATATACATTTAATAGTGCTACTAGAAGGGAATGAATGATGAAAATCTAGAAGTTAATGGCACTACTGGGATTTTCAAGCCTTTTGGAGATTTGTTTGCCAAGAAAATTTTAACATAAATCAACTAGTCACCTTAGTGTTCCTTTTCTCAATTCAAAAAATGGAATTCATATGATTCTTGGGGCCTTGATATGACTTGAAGACTGGTTTCAATAGTTTAAGCTTTGCTTCAGTTTTAGAGCTAATTACGTGGTCCAAGGAAATCTGTCATTATTTTGAAATGTGACACAAGAGAAATTATTTAGTTTCTTGTTTGAAATATCTAAGAGTTCACTTCATTTGAAGTAAAAGGGAATTGATATGCATGGCATATAAAAAATCAATTTTTCAGAGGAAATCACATTACTATAATGTTTTTTAATGTGGGCCCTAAACTTTTGTATCTCTAATGAACATTACAATATAATCACATGAACAAAGAAATCATATAAATAGGCCTAAATACCAAGTAGACTTATTGGCCATTATTAGAATTTCACCAACAAAATATCATTCACATAATTAAAGCACTCAACATCAATTGGAATCATATGCTTGATTTCCATTGCATTACCAGCTACTTGTGTGCAAGTTACTTAGAGAGAAGATCCAACCAATCATCTAGAGAATTGGTTAGCATGTTGCAAACCTTATAGCCATCAAAACAATAGAGAATAACATATAACCTTATATAGGGTATAGGATATAGGCCTAGTGGCCTTTCTAAAGATAGGGAACTCTTGTAACAACCCTGGTGAAAATTCCATGTAATAGAAGTTAATAAAGGAAAAATAATATCCACGGTTGATGGGACACTTATTCCAAGCTGAATGTTGGGAAAAATCCTAGTCATGGGGATCACTTGTGATTTATTACTGGCTAAGGAAATTAGGAGAAAAGGGAGGTGAAAGGTCAAAAGTTGCATGTGAGGATGAAATTAAAGGAAAATAATGGAAAATGAAAAAATAGAAGCCTCATTCATAAAAAGAATTATGAGGATCAGTTGGTAACCTTTTATTAGTTCAATTTTGGATCTCTCCCATTATTCTCTCTCTCTCTCATACTCTTGGAGACGTAGAGTTTCCTTGGGGCACCCTTGGTGGGTGTGGCATACTTGGATTCTTGGAGCAAGAAGGAAAAGGAAGAGCAGGAAAGTGAAAGATGACATCGGGATCAGTAGCTACATCATATTTACTTGCAGGTATCGAGTTGCATGTATGTTTCCTTCATTATTTTTAGCATGCATGGCATATGCATGTGGATTATTGGTTGTGATATGTCATTGGCATGGAGGATTTCCTGGATTGACAGTATATTGCCTAGTCTGGCCATTTCCTAGAGAGAAATGGAAATTGTGGGTTTACTTCCATTATTTATTTTTTTGGTTGGTCCTCATGTTTCCTTAGCTTGGGTTGAGTTATTAGTTCCTGGAAGCCTTGGTTGGGAAAACGCTCTGGAAGCCCTATAATATCTTGGGTTGAGTTACTAGTCCTAGAAGCCTTGGGTGGACAAACACTCTGGAAGCTTGGTGACAACTATGGGTTGAGTTACTAGTCATGGACACCTTGGTTGGAACAGATGCTCTGGAAGTCCTGGAAGGCTTAGATGGATACCAATCTGATGATGGTTTTTTGACGTCCAACCATGAGGTGGAATCATCGTTTGATGGATTGAGGTAGATCGCCTCTGGAAGACCTATATGAGTTTTGATTGATGTGTTCTATGAGGTACCACATTCATTCTTGGAATATGGTATGGGGGTGAATGGCTAAAGAGAGATTTGGCTCAGCCATTCTACGGTCACGTCGAACGTGGAAGTCCCATCCCAGGTTTGGATTTTGCATCATTAATGAAAAGTTATTTATCCTTGTATTTCTATGAAAATTTTGATGGATTATATGTGGTCTATATGGTTGTAATTTCATGAGTATTTTTGCTGCTATTATGATGGTTATGTATGTGTTTTATGACAACATCCATGTATGGATTTCATCATGTTTTTACCTGTAATTGAATGATCAATGTATCTATGACCTAATGGATGGAATGGTAGTTGATGTGTTGAGGAATCAATGTTTCTTAGTGATTCTCATCTATGTATGAGACCCCTATGCTTAGAAATGTTATTTACACCTATAGATTACATATTCATGAAATGTTTGACGAAATGCCTGTCATGGCTAATAGGGGCCCAGTCAAGGTCTTAAACAAGTATTTTCTTTAGCACTGTCATTTCCATGTTATTTTACTGTTCTTAAGAGATGCTTCAATTTTGGGTAGTGACTTGGGCTCTGGGCCTAAAAAAGTGGCTCAAATCTTAGGGATGTTGGCATAGCACTGATTAAATGACTCTCTAGACACTGTCTAGCAAGCCTATGAGAGAAACTCTTGGTTTTTGGGCGTTTTCATGCCTATAGCATGAGATAAATTGAGGCTTAAGCTATCCAAAAGTTTAGTCGGACCCAAGGGCAAGTTGTCTGAAGATTTTGATTAGTTCCTGAGGGTCCTAAAGATGATGTTGAATTTTTGTATGGTGTGTTTCCATCGGTTCCACTTCCTTAACATGACCTAGGAGGTCGAATCATATCATAGTGGCCTCTTATCACATGTTTACCCCGGTTGGCTGGTTGCTTGGGTAGATGTGGGAGGAGGGTGTTACAGAGGGGTATCAAAGCATCATTCACCCCTCAGATTAGATAAGTTATGTGTTGGTCATGCATGCATGTCAGTTGCATGTGTGTCTCTCACACTTGCATTCCATGTGCATGTTGCATTTCCAAGATTTTGTTCATGGTTGTAGTGATGTCATCATGTGAAACCTCACGTTGTTGTTGTGGAATGCAACATCATGAGTGTATGGTTGGTTACATGTCGACTTATGTCACTTACATGTATTGTTGTAGTATGTTTGGTTACAATATTTCATGTTTGGTTACTTTCTTGTATGCTTACTTTCATGTATCATTCTTGTAAGTTTGGTTTCAAGTATCATTCATCCATGCTTCATCATATGTGTTTATGCATATGTGTGGATGGTTATGCATCACTTATGCATGTTCTTGTTTGTATGTGGTCAAGCGTACAATGATGTAGTGGTTGTTTTCATGCATGAGGTCATGAAGTGTGGTGTTGTTAAGGTCATGCATTGATGATTGGAACCTATCTAGAATGACATTTACATGCTCATATTCTTATGTATTAAGTTTCTATATGTTGTCACGATTATGTTATACATGTATCACACTAATTTGTTGATATTACAGAAAAGGTATGCTCCCCAAGCTATGCTAAGGTATGTTTTTTTATTGTGATTTGGTTTAGCTGACATGGTATACCTTGCAGGAAGAAATATCAAATAGCTATCAAGATGGTTGACTACAAAGACTCTCCCTATGAATCCGAAGAGAAGTATGGTGTTGGGAACTCTTCCGATTTCGATGTTACACTAAGAAACTTAAAGGAAGAAATAAGGTGTTGTAAGGTAGATAATGACATAATCTTGCAAGCACAGGAGAAACAAGCAGAGGTAAATGCAGTGATACTTCAGAGTTTGTCAGATTTGCAATGAAAGTTACCACATCGGATCAGCTATGAGCAAGAGGATGGAACTAATGGGGCATATGGTAATTAGTTGCATGGTGGTCACAAGTCATATAGAGATGACGCAGTCAAAGATGGCATATTGTTGGACACTTCGGATAGGAGAGGGGATAGACACATGTATTATTCCAGTTTTGATTCAGATAGGCATCATGATTGTCATTGTTATCATCCTTACAGGAGGAGTGATAGGGGATATTTACCAAATGAGTTTAATAAAACAAAGACACCAACATTTGACAGAGAGATGAAGAAAATTCAGGATGCAGAGGCATGGTTGCTTGGCATGAGGAAATTCTCTATATTGCATGACTATTCAGAGAACATGAAAGCTAGAGTGGCTACATTAAGTCTCAAAGGTAAATCAAACATTTGGTGGGAAGATGTGAAGAATGTCAGATGCATTCATGAGGAGGATTTGGCTTGGAGTGAATTTGAGTGGCTATTCAAGAAGAAGTATTTATTAGAAAGATACTTTGATGACAGAGCAAAATAATTTTATGAGCTAAAGATGGGTTCCATGACAGATGATGAGTACACTAGAATATTCTTGGAGTTGTTGAGGTATGCACCTTATCTCACAGAGAAAAAGGTCAAGATTTCGAGGTTCCTTAGTGGTTTACCAATGGAATTTAAAGATATAATTGAGTTCGATGAGCCTAGATCATTGGAGAAGGCCATTCGGAAGCTAATGCATTTCTATGAAAAATCAAAGCACAGAACTAAGACTAAGCCAGACTAGAGAGAATGCAAAGAACAAAGGAAGTTGGGACAAAAAGTGAGCAAGGCCTCATGATACGGGTAACAAAGATAATTTTGCACCACCGAAGAAGTTCAATGAATTAGATAGCGGACAGGGATTCCAATCAAGAGAACAAAACAAAGAGATAGGTTGGAAGCCTATAGTGTGTTGGACTTGTGGCAAATATCATCGCCAGAGAGATTTTCCGCAGAATCAGGGTGGTAGACCTCATATATACAATGCGGAAGAGGCACATACTCTTGGGGATGTTAGTTATAGTATTCCACGTATCTATGTAGCATTGGATAACAAATAGGAATATCATTAGGCATCTATCATTGAGATGGAAGGTAAACTTTGTGATCAAATTATTTCTATTTTTATTTACCCTATATCTAATTATAACTATGTTAGTCTTGACTTGGTGGATAAGTGTGTTTGGAGTAAGGAATTGCATGTAGAGTCTTGGTTAGTCCAGTTGGCTACAGGTATGAAGAAGCAATTTCATTATTGGGTAAGATCTTGTGCATTTGATTTAAATGGTATGCCTATCGCCACACATCTAAATGTATTATCATTGAGATCATACATTATGTTGCTGGGCATGGATTGGTTGTACCTTCATAGAACCAAGGTAGAATTTTATGACAAATCTATTGAGTGTATTGATGACAATGGGGAACCAAGAGTATTACAGGGCAAGAATAAAGCCACATTGGTTAGCATGGTGACAACTATGCAAGTGGTGTAGCCACAAGAAAGGGTGCAAGCTATTCACAGTGCACATTTCTAGTGATAAGGGTAAGGAAAATGAGCATATAGATTTGTTGAGTAGGTACCCAGTTTTATAGCAGTTGAAGGATGTATTTCCTGAGGACATTATAGAGTTGCCACCTCACAGTGAGGTAGACTTTTCTATTGAGTTAATCCCAGGGGCATCTCCAGCATCAAAAGCACCTTACAGGATGAGCACACCTGAGTTGGTTGAGTTAAAGTTGTAGTTGAAGGAAATGTTGGACAATGGATACATTAGGGGCTTTGTGAAGAAGAAAGATGGTACTCTCAAATTATGCCCTGACTACATGCATTTGAATAAAGTGACCATCAAGAACAGTTATCCATTACCAAGGATTGATGACTTGTTTGAATAGTTGAAGGGAGCAACAATGTTCTTTAAGATCGACTTGAGATTGGGATACCATCATGTATGCATGAAAGAGGAAGAGATTTACAAGACCACTTTCCAAACCAGGTATGGGCATTATGAGTTTGTTGTAGTTCCATTTGGCTTAACTAATGCTCCAATTACATTTATGTGCTTGATGAATAGTATGTTCCGTTCGTATTTTGATAAGTTTATTATTGTGTTCATTGATGATATACTAATATATTATAAAAATGAGGAAGAGCATGTCGAACATTTAGCATCAGTGTTGAGGTTGTTGAGAGAGCATCAGTTGTATGCTAAGATCAACAAGTGTAGTTTATTTCACACTGGCGTACATTACTTGGGGCATGTTGTCTCCAATGAGGGAATTGCAGTAGATCCAAAAAAGATAAGAGCCATCATGGAATGGGTAGCTCCTAAGAATGTGGATGAGGTTAGATCTTTCATGGGTTTGGTAGGCTATTATAGAAGGTTCATCAGGAACTTCTCACAGATCGCTTATCCTATTACATCAGTGCAAAGGAAAGGTAAGAAATTCGAATGGACAAAGGAGTGTCAGGCAAGTTTTGAGTAGCTCAAGCAGTTGTTGACACATGCATGAGTGTTAAAGATCACATATCTAGATAAAGAATGTGTATTATGCACAAATTCTTGCAAGAAGGGACTTGTTGGAGTCCTTATGCAAGATGGACAAGTGGTATGTTATGATTCGTGGAAACTAAATGAACACAAGTAGAACTAACCCAAACATGATCTTGATTTGGCAATGATTATACATGCATTGAATATGTGGAGACACTATCTTCTACGCAGGAGGTTCAAATTGATGAGTGATCATAGTGGTTTGCAATATCTATTTGACCAACCAAATATGAATGGTACGCAGGCTCAGTGGTTGGTTATGATCAGTGAGTTTAATTTTGAGATCAGATATATCAAAGGTAAAGAGAATAGAGTGGTAGATGCTCTTAGCATGTGGATCCAGGTAAATCACTTAGCAGCTATGAGCTCCTATGGGACATATCTACAGGATAGGATCTTGCAGGCAGGTTAGAAGGATGTCAGATATATGGACATTGTGCACATGTTACAACAGAGTACTAGTACAAGTACATGTACTAGTGATAGTACATATGCAGGTATAGGTAGTGGTATAGGTACATGTGTAGGTGCACAGGATGTGGACTATTTCCTTACGACAAATGGATTGGTTAGATTCAGAGATAGGATACATGTGTTGGATAGTAGTGAGCCCAAGAAGGTGACCTTGAGGGAGTTTCATGTGAAACCTTATTCAGATCACCCAAGTTATCAAAAGACACTAACAATAGTGAAGAGACCTTACTATTGGCTGAATCTGAAGAGGGATGTAGCAAAGTTTGTGGCTAGATGTTTTGACTATTAGGGTCTGAAGGCAGAGAGTAAACATCTAGGTGGACTGTTACTTTTGATCACAATTCTAGAGTGGAAATGAGAATTCTTTTCCATGAACTTCATCACAGGATTGCCGAAGATATTGAGACATCATGATTCCATCATGGTTGTTGTGGACAGATTGACAAAGGTTGCACGTTTCATTCCAATGAAGTCTACATTCTCTTCTAGCGGTGTAGCACAACTATTCATCCAAGATGTGGTCAGATTACATGGTGTTCCAAAGAAGATTGTGTCAGACAGGGATGCGAAGCTCACTTCCAAGTTTTGGAAGGAGTTGTTTGCAAGTTTGGGCACAGAGTTGGCCTTTAGTACAACTTATCATCCACAGATAGATGGACAGACAAAGAGGGTCAACAGGATATTGGAGTACATGTTGAGGATGTATGTAATGCATCAATAGTGGAAGTGGGAAGAGTATCTTCCTTTGGTAGAGTTTGCATACAACAATGGTTATTAGGAGTAATTGAGGGTGAGTCCTTTTGAGGCATTGTATGGGCAGAGTTGCAATACTCTTATCAGTTGGAGTGATCCAGTTAACAAGGTATTGATTGGACCAGACATGGAATAGGAAATGCAGGTTATAAAGAAAAATATAAAGGCTACATAGGATAGGTAGAAAATCTATGCATATCAGAACAGGTTGTTCAAGAAGTTCCAGGTTGGGGAACATGTGTACTTGTGCATCAAACCAACGAAGATATCCTTGTGGATTGGATCATGTGCCAATATGGCACCACAATTTTGTGGACCCTTCAAAATTATTGAGAGGATTGGGTCAATAGCCTATCAACTTGCACTTTTTCTGATAGTTATAGTGTCATTTAGAGATATTAATCATGTGATTAACTGGTCTATATTGCAAGTGGAACCAGATGAAGAATTCCAGTCGGAGCCTCTGTGTATATTGTAGAAAAAGGTGCTCATGCTCTAGAAGCAAGAAGTCAAGCAAGTTAAGGTGTAGTGGAAGCACTTTGGGCCTAATGAAGCTACATGGGAGATGGCGGATCAGAGGTGGGCTATGTATCCTTCCTTGTTTTCCGGTTGAGGCAAAGTAGTTTTGGTATGGTGTTTTGGTATATACTTTGGTATATGTTTTGGTGATGTTTATATACGTACATATGTATATGGATGTAAATGTTGTCATGAGCTATGTTATAAAGCTCCAATAAGCGATATGGGTATCATATCATGATGATGTTATTTTTTTATTTTTTCGTGTTGGTTTCTTCTCAGCGGGTTGATCATTGTAAATACTGCATCGAGCTAAGTTATAAAGCTCCATCAAAATTATATTTTTCTTACAACAGTTTTGTGGTTATAGGTGTTTTTGAACACCGAGGAAGGTGTTTTTGAACATCGACGATGGTGTTCCCCAAGGGGGAGGGTTCTCTAACAACCCTGATGAAAATTCCACATAATAAAAGTTAATAAAGGAAAATTAATAACCAAGGTTGATGGGACACTTATTCCAAGATGAATGTTGGGGAAAATCCTAGTGATGGGGATCACTTATGAATGATTAATGGCTAAGGAAATTGGTAAAGGAAATGGCTAAGGCTTTGGAAAGGAAAAATGGAATTTTGGCACAATTATTTATGAAAATAAAGGAAATTAGGAGAAAAGGGAGGTGAAAGGTCACAGGTTTCATGTGAGGAGGAAATTGAACGAAAATAATGGAAAATGAAGAAAATAAAGGCCTCATTCATAGAAAGGCTTGTGAGGATCAGTTGGTGACCTCTTGTCAATTCAGTTTTGGAGCTCTCTAATTATTCTCTTTCTCTCTCTCATACTCTTGGAGACTTAGAGTTTTCTTGGAGCACTCTTGGTGGGTGTGGCATAATTGGACTCTTGGACCAACAAGGCAAAGGAATAGTAGTAAAGTGCAAGAGGGCATTGGGATCAACAGCTACATCAGATTTACTCGCAGATATCGAGTTGCATGTATGTTTCCTTCACTAGTTTTGGCATGCATAGCGTATGCATATGGATTATTAGTTGTGATCTGTCATTTGCATGGTGGATTTCCTTGATTGACATTGGATTTCCTATATTTTCCATTTCCTGGATAGCCATGGTAATTATGGGTTTACTTTCATTATTTGTTTTTTTGTTTGGTCCTCATGTTTCCTTAGCTTGGGTTGAGTTATTAGTTCATGGAAGCCTTGGTTGGACAAACGCTCTGGAAGCCCTCTAACAACTTGGGTTGAGTTACTAGTGATGGAAGCCTTGGTTGGAAAAATGATATAGAAGCCCTTGGTGGGTTGAGTTACTAGTCCTGGAAGCCTTGGTTGGAAAAACGCTCTAGAAACTCTATGATAGTTGTGGGTTGAGTTACTACTCTTAGAATCCTTGGTTGGAACAAATGCTCTAGAAGCCCTAGAAGGCTTGGATGGAGACCAGTCTAATGATGGTTTTGCGATATCTGACCCTGAGGTGGAACCATTGTTTGATGGGTTGAGGTGGATGGCCTCTGGAAGCCCTGGATGAGTTTTGATTTATGTGTTCTACGAGGTCCCACATTCATGCTTGGAATATGGCATGGGGATGAATGTTTGAAGAGAGATTTGGGTCAACTATTATACTATCGGGTGAAAGGTGGAAGTCCCATCTCAGTGTTGAATTTTGCATCATTAATGAAATGTTATTACTCCTTGTATTTCTATGAGAATTTTGATGGATTATATGTGATCTATATGGTTTTACTTTCATGAGTATTTCTGTTGTTATTATGTTGGTTATGTATGTGTTTTATGACAGTAACCATGTATGACTTTCATCATGTTTTTACTTGTAATTGAATGATTAATTTTATCTATAACCTCATGGATGGAATGGAAGTTGATTTGTTGAGGCATCAATGGTTCTTAGTGATTCTCAGCTAAGTATGAGACCCCTATGCTCAGAACTGTTATTTACACCTGTAGATTACATATTTGTGATATGTTTGACAAAGTGCCTATCATGTCTAGTAGGGGTCCATTCAAGGTCTTAAACAACTATTTTCTTTAGCACTATCATTTCCATGTTATTTTACTATTCTTAAGAGATGCTTGAATTCTGGGTAGTGACTTGGGCTCTGGGCCTAAAAAATCAGCTTAAATCGCGGGGACACTAGCATAGCACTTACTTAATGAGTCTCTGGACGCTAGAAAGCAAGCCTGTCAGAGTGACTTTGGGTTTATGGATGTTGTCATACCTATAGCATGAGAGAGATTGAGGCTTAAGTTGTCCAAAAGTTCAGTGGGACCCAAGGGCAAGTTGTCTGAAGAGTTGGATTTGTTTCCAAAGATCCTGAAACTAATGTTGAATGTTTATATGGTGTGCTACCGTCAGTTCCACTTCCTTAACATGACTTAGGAGGTCGAATCATATCATAGTGGCCTCTCGTCGCATGTTTACTCTAACTGGCGGTTGCTTGGGTAGATTTGGGAAGAGGGTGTTACAACTATACACAATACTATGATAGAGAATAGATATAATATTAATAGAGGATTTTTTTGGTGAAGCGAGTGGATTATAAGTCCATATTTATGGATCATAAGTCATTAAAGTAGTTTCATCCTTGATCATGACATAGTTACCAAAAAATTAAAAAGAAAATTGTTGACCTCAACATTAGTAAAGCATGGAAAGAAAGGATGGAAGACTTAAGGTTCACCAATATTGAGTTTCAAGAAGAGAATTAAGACTTGAAACAGAAGGTCAAAACGTTTTACTAGAGGATGGAAGAGAAGCACCATGGGATCATTACCAAAATATTGTAATTGATAAATAAGTTTGAAGAATGCCAAGACTCCTCCACCACTATCATTAAATATTGAAACAAATCCAAAATGTAGCTTGTACACTTGGTAGAGAAGTTAATTCCATTCGATAATTGGCAAAAGGATAGGCTCACAAAAATAGTGGTTGAGTTGTAACAAGAGTTGGGAAAGAAGGAAGAAAACTTGGTAAGTATCCAAGAAGTTATTTGAGTGCACCAAGAAGCAAGGAAACCTTCCATTTCAACTTTCCAATCCAAAATCATCACATAGATAGGTTCACCTTCTGCAGATAGTTCTCATGATCGTTTTCGTGATATTAAAAAGCTTACTATGGAATTTGGTTTGAAGCTCCCAAGGAAAATGGGCACTGATGGACAAGGTATAGGCAAGAGAAGACAAGGTATCTTGAGCCCCATTTTAGCTACATGGGTCAAGCGTGAAGGCTTATGCTTTGATGACTAAGGTGCAATACCAATGATCATGAAGACCATTATTGTGAAGGTGAAAAACATGTTAGAGTTGTACTTCTTATTAGGATAAAGAGAAGAATTTTCCAATGGTTTTTTAGTTTTGGTTAAGAAACTACAATTGTATTCTAATTTGTTGTAAATGGATTGATGGCTCATGGATGTTACATGATATATATTGCATTGTAGAACTATACAAAAAACAATTATTGAAAAATATTGTTGGTTTTCCCAATTTTTGGTTTTTAGGATAAAATCTTTATCTTAATGTGTGTGTGTTCATAATTTCATATTTTATGTTTTAATTAAGAATATGTTTGCAAAAATTAATTGTAAAAGGTTAAATCCTACATTTGGTACCAAATTAGTTTTTGCTTCATTGTGACATTATTACAATTGGAGATCTATGGAAGTGTTTCCTGTGGTGTATAGGAAAAGGCAAGAAGTTCAATGATAGAGATTGAGAAATTCAATTGGTAGAGTTTTGAGCTATGGAAGATCAAAATAGAAGATTTGTTAGTGTCTCATCATGGATCTAGGTGAAATAAGAACAATGTCAACAAAATATTGTACTAATTTGGTGTTAGAAAATTATATATTACGGAGCAATGGAACACATAAAATGTTGCAGAAATATAAACAAAGAAAATGCATAAAATGAGAGAGACACAAATATATGTGGTTCACCCAGTTTGGGCTACGTCCGCCCCGAACAGCCAGTCCTTCCTTTCTATTATTCAGCAAAATGAATAGACACAACCTACAGCAGATCTGTTGTAATATCCTTTGTTTTCTCTCACAGTCTCACCTCTCTGCTTCTCGCTCGGAGAATACACATCTATTACACAGCCTCAAATACAATTCCCTCATACAAAGAGAGGGGTTTCCTTCTAGGGCAAAAAACCCTAAACTAAACATAAATTTTACCATCAAATCATCCAGCTAATGAATGGCCCTGATTGACTAGAAATTACTATACTTTTACAAGGCAATTTTACATCTATTTTTAGCTTCAGGGGCGCTGCCCTCGAAACCCCTGTCGGGGGACCACTGGCCCCCTGACCCCCCAGCCAGGGGGGATCGGCCCCCCCAAATCCCCGCGGGGGGAACAAGCCCCCCACCCCTCACTCCTCCACGTGCAAGGGTGTACAAACTTCTTTGGGTATACATCCGGCTAAAACAAAGACTTCTAAACAATCATGATCCATACTCAACAATCTCCCACTTGGAGAATGATTGTAGCAACTCCACTGCTGCTTCATTTGCTGGACAATGACTCCTCTTTGGACCTAGTTGTTTCTCATCTTCATTGTCATCCTTAAAGACCAATTGAAACTGAGCATATTCTCAGTTTCTCCCTGGTTACAACTTTTGTTAGCATATCTGCAGGATTCTAGATAGTGTGTATCTTTTCCAGCTTCAACTATCCATCTTCCAACGCTGATCGTATGAAATGGTACTTGAGCTGTATGTGTTTAGTCCTAGAATGAAATGTTGAGTTCTTTGCAAGATGAATGGCACTTTGAATATCATTGTATAACATGCCCATATCATGCTCCTTACCCAATTCAGCCATAAACCTTTATAACCAAATCATTTCTTTACTAACCTCTATAGCAGCAACATACTCTGCTTCTATTATTGAAAGTTGAACAACACTTTGGATTTTTTAAACCCAACTAACAGTTGTTCCACCTACAGTAAATACATATCCTGTAGTGCTCCTCCTATTATCTCTGTCACCTGCCATATCTGCATCAACATATCCCTGTAGAGAAATGTTT
>APFE031059940.1:168089-220869 GCA_000404065.3 Pinus taeda | reverse complement strand
AAGCATATCAGGAACCAAGACATGTTTCTTTATTATAGACAAATAGAATGTACAAAAGGAGTAATATCACCTGAGTAACCTTTCGCAGGCTCCAAGAAAAGCTTCCTTCCAGATCCGTCCAACCTCAATCCTTTAGCATATCTCCTTCCAAGACTCACTCCATGATGCCATAACTAGTGGATGAACATCAACACACAAGGAAACAATGGTTTCCTGTACAAATGGGGGAAGTGCAGAAGGCACAAGGGTCTTCAGAACTGGTCAGGGGAAAAATCTCAGTATAATAACCTTTCTCTCTCTTCTCTCCTCCTTTAGGCCTTCCCTTTGATGTCTTTTTATACCACTCCCAAAGTAGTTTTTTAGTTAAGAGTTGGTTGGGAACAGTTGGGCCACGGGCACTAACAGGTGATCAGCAGGTAAGACCCATGATCTCCGCCTGAAAATAAGGAATTTTATATTTTTTTAAGTGTTTTAATACATATACGCGGGTTGGGTATATGCATACCCACGTATACACGCGTTTAACTCAGGGCAATGTCACGTACAAGGAATAAAACACTGTTTTTTAAAATTTGGGACCAGGTCTGGAAGGAGGGGTTGCCCTAGGCCATGAGTGCAGCATCACAACCATAATAGTGAGATTTGGAGCTATAACACACAATATGTTCTCTAGATGTTGGAATTGCCTCTTGGGAATCTATCTATAAACTATCTGAGGAGGAAGGACCCAGAGAAAATAGAGAAAAGTTACAGTTGAGGATTCTACCCCATTCTCAAATACTACTTACAGTGATGTCACCAATTCATTCTTGCATAGGATTGTGGCTCGACCCAAAATACTTCCTTATACAGACATGGCTCAATGGGTCATTGAAAACCTGAGTATTGTAGAAAGGAATTTCATGACACATAAGCATACAGTCATCAAATCATTCACCGTGAGCGATTTGAGTGCAATGTATCATTTTCTAGAGCCTCGCTACAAATATAACAAATAGTTTGTGGACAAATCCATGAGCGAGATGCTAACAAGCATAAGCGAGATGGTCACTATTTCCAAATAGTTGTTATGATATGTAGACTCTTTGCTTACTCTAATATGAAGAAATTTTCCGATCAATGGACACCACTAATTGATTCTGATTTAGAAGGTTATATCTTGGATTGGGGAAATATATTGTCAGATAACCTAGCTACTCATATCCTGAATTCTAGGAGTAAACATAAGGTTTTGAGAAAATATAATTCATCCCTTTTACATGAGTGCCTACGTAATGGATACCTTGTGTTTCACTATGGATTTCACCTCTATGGGATGGAAGAGGACCTTAGAACACCCGAACTCTATCCAAATATATCACGATATTCTTTGGAACTCAAAGTATCAACCTCATTTTTATAAAATTTGTCATGGAGTAATGCTGCCTATTTACCAAATCATTTTTTATAAGGGAACTCCTAGGATCTACAGAGAAGCCAAAATCGATTTTCTCCAGGTTGGGAATTGGTTTGGTGAGGAATTATTTACCTCTATCTGAGTCTTTTATAGTCTTTCTAACCCCCATGCCTTGCCTCTATATGTCCATGAAAAGCTTCTTGCCCGAGAAATAATGTACCAGACCATAGGGAATGGAATTTCAAAAGTCTTAAAGGAATCTAATAAGAAAATGTTGCCTATTTTTCCTCTTAAGTGCAATATACATGCTTGGGATAATTCCAGGGATGCATCCATTGAAATTATTTCTATCCTAGAATTCAATTTCCCCACCATCCCTAATAGACAGTATGATCCCCATCAAACTATCAAGAAGGTTACAACATAATCAAGCATTGGGAAGTTTAGTCATGAACCAAACAAGTTCGATGACCTATTTGAGAAAAAACCTACCTATTCAATGGTTACGAGAAAAGCAATAGAACACTTGACTCCACAAGAGATGATTCAATTCACCCAATAGAGAGCACAAGGATAGCTAATTTTCCTACGAATTCATTAAAGATTCCTCAAGAAATAATGATTCAAGATGATGTTATAGTTGGTGGTTCCACACAGACTACTCATATGCCTCAATCAAAAGAAACAGGTGCTTCCTCCTTTTCTCAAGCTGAAGGTATTTTTCCTAAGACCAAGCTTGAAGAAATATGGGAAGAATATAACCAGGTTTTGAAGGCCAAGGAACCACAAGTTTTGAAGACTCCCTTACAAGAGAAGATCTTAGATACTTCTAAAAGTATAGAACAGCTGACTCTAATCACAACAAAGGCCTCTGAAAATCCTTTAGGGAATGAAGACATTGAGATTATACCAGCCTTCCAAACATCCGAGGTTGCATTAAGGGTTGAAGAAATACCTCCACTTGATGTATTTTATAGTCCTAAGCATAAAGATTTTTTCAAAAGACAAAATAAGAAAAGAAAGATTATTTAATCTCGGGCTTTAGTTCCCGAAAACGATTCTTTTGAAGTAGCATGGAAAGGCTCTTTTCCACTTCCACGGAGGAGTTGGGAAGGCTCACTCAATTCACGGGAGCCTGTTCTTAAAAAACCATGGATAAATCCATTGAAGTACAATAGTTGTTGAAAGAAAAGGAAGACAGAATTGTGCAGTTCGAACAGAGCTTCTAGATCGAGAAACAAAATACTTCTGATCAATGGAAAAGAAAAATTACTGAATTGTAGAATAGTTTTGATGCCCTTAAAGTTCAATATGACACTAATTTTTAGGCCCAAGATACTCAGATACAAGAATTACATAACAAGATAGAAAAACTAAGTGTTAATCCTAAACTGACAGAGTTCAAGAAGGAAGCAAGAGAGTTAACCACTATTCATATAGCCAATTCCCTGGTTGATCAATTATTAGATATCATAACTTATTTTGATGACATTGAAGAAAAAATTGTAGGTTTTCTTACATGGCAAGACAATTCTAATGGGAGATTAGATAATGTTCCTAGAATTGAAGAGTGACACAAGGAAATAGTCTTTAGAGAATGGGAGATTTGTCTTAAACATGCAAAGGCAACAATGTTCAATGTGAGAGATATCTCTAATACTCTCATTGAGATAATTAGTGATAACTTATTCCAAGTGAACCTCATATCAAACTGGCCCAAGGGAGCACTGTGTAGGTTTTAACCCTGTAAATAAATTACCTGCATATGAATTATAAAAATAGAAAATAAACAATGGAGAGACATAACACATAAAACAAATATACAAAGAGATTTTCCCCTGGATCCCAAAACCAGTGATTTTTCATTATGTTCCTTTCAATGTTACAATACATATATATACATTCTAAAGCATCCATAAACATCAATCCATTAACCCTAGATTAGAACATCACCATAGTTCCATTGACTATATCAACAAAATACCATGGATCGAAAACCATCGCGCCCAAAACCAATTGCGAAATCCATGCACAAAACAATAGGTAGGTCTGCCCACCTAATATATGGTCCAAAAAAACTTTCTGGGCTACCACCCCCTACATAACCCCTATGACCCCCAGGCAACGCCCGATGCAACGTGCATGGGGAACTTCTGCCCCCCTTGTGTGTGGGCTAGCCGTGGAAAGAATATAACACAACCCAACATTCTCCCCCTTACTGTTTTCTTTCCATAGGAGAGCTTAGTCATTGATTCAACCCTGCAACGCCCATTGTTTCTCTACACCAAGAGAACTTCTCAATGCTCATAGACTTTATCAATGCATTTGCAGTATTCTTCAAAGAGTCTACCTTTACATTGTATTCATAATTTTATTCATTGTAAGATAGTTGAGGAATTAAATTGCTTCCTATATCTAGCACCAGAGTTTCAAGTGATGATTGCAAATGGAGGAACCATAAATTGTTCTAGAAAGTTCCATAATATCAAGCTATCCATGGGAGAATATGTATTTAATATTCCAATTCTTTCCATTCCAATGGGTGGTGTTGATGTTGTACTAGGAGTCTAATGGTTACAAACTTTGGGTACTATAGCTTTTAATTTTCAAGAACTTTTCTTGAAAGTTTTTTGGGAAGGAAAAGAAGTTAAATTAAGGGGTATCACATGGAAACCATGAAAGATAATAATCTCTAATGGCATGAATAAACTTATTAAGAAAGAAAAATGGGGCACAATTGCACAATTATGTTCACCAGAGGTTCAAACAATGAAATCACCTCTCTCGCCAGATCTCCAAAAATTCTTGGACAATCATTCTAAGGTTCAAGCAATGGAAGATCACATCAAGCATCAACAACAAGGTCTCCAACTCTTAAAGGATAACCTCACTTTGGCGCTGAATCGAATGAAACAACAATCATACGAACATCGCAATGAAAGAAGTTTTAATGTAGGTGACTGGATATTTTTACGGCTACAACCATACAAACAAATGCCCTGTAGGAAATCTAAGAAGGATATAAATTATCACCAAAGTAGTATGGTCCTTACAAGGTGTTGCAAAATATTGGAAATATGGCATACAAATTGGAGGTTCCTGCATCTTCCTGAGTGCACCGAGTTCTCCATGTTTCATGCATAAGGAAGGTTATAGGTCTAGCTTTTAACCCCGTACAGAAATTACCTACATACTAATTCTAAAAACAGAAAATAAATAATGGCGAGAGCATAACACATAAAACAAATATACACAGATATTTTTCCCTAGATCCAAAAACCGAGACTACCAGCTTGATTTTTCATTATGTTCCTTTCAATGTTAATAGATGCTACCTTGGAAACAGGAGAAAAAATATCACCAAAATAAATTCCCAATGCATGGGAATAACCTTTTTCTAACAACCGAGCTTTGTATTTCTCCAACTTTCCTTCTGCATTCATCTTCTTCTTGAACACCCATTTGTTTCCAATGGGTTTCCTTATAGTTGACAACTCCACCAAATCCCAAGCCTCATTTTTGTGCAAAGATGCCATTTCATCAACCATGGACTCTTTCAGAGTTTTCCATCCTATGAATCTATTACTTCCTTCACAGTTCTGGGATCATCATCAGTAATAGATAAAGAAAATTTTGAACAAAAGTCAGATGGACTATACCTTTCTAGTTGTCTTCTTTATCGAACTGATCTTCTCACAACCAGAGTTTGTCTATCTCCAAATTTTGATTTCTCTTCTGTTGTAGAGTCTTATTCTTCCTCCCTTAGCTCAAACTCTATCTTCTCAGGTTCCTTTGGTAGGACTTCATGTTTAATAACATCTTTCACCTCTCTAAACACCACATCTAGGTTGTACACAACCTTCCTTATTACTGGGTTCCAAAGCTAATAACCTTCTAAACCATCCTTATACCCAATAAAGATGCACTTTTCAGATTTACTATCCAACTTTGTTCTTTTCTCCTTTGGAACATGTACATATGCATCACATCCAAATACCCTCAGATGTGAAAAAGAATTTTTCTTACCAGTCCATACCTCTTGTGGAGTCTTATCCTCCAACGCTGATGAAGGTGATATGTTGACCAGGTAACATGCAGTCTCCATCGCCTCTGCCCAGAATTCATGTCCTA
Organism: Pinus taeda; assembly: GCA_000404065.3. Lineage (NCBI taxonomy): Eukaryota > Viridiplantae > Streptophyta > Pinopsida > Pinales > Pinaceae > Pinus > Pinus taeda. Next base: position 215,342 of record APFE031059940.1, on the reverse strand, counting down.
ACCCAGCACCATTGAGCATGCTTCTTGCCCTTTCCATCAATGTCTTATTCATTCTTTCTGCAACTCCATTTTCCTCATGTGTTTATGGAGTAATCTTCTGTCATGCTATACCACACTTCTTACAGAACTCTTCAAATTCCTTCTTGCAAAACTCTCCACCGTTATCTTTCCTTAACACCTTTATCTTCTTCTCTGTCTGGTTTTCAACCAGAGCCTTAAATTCTTTAAACCAAAGACTTTATATTTATTCTTGAGGAAATATATCCATGTATTCCTTGAGAATTCATCTATAAATGATACATAGTACATAGACTTACCCAATGATGGAACCGACATAGGTTCAAACACATCATTATGCACAAGCTCTAATATCTTTTTCGCCCTCTTACCACTAGAGGGGAAACTCACTCAATTTTGCTTCTCGTATACACCATTTTCATAGAAATCAAAATCCAAAGAGCTATTAGACATACCTTCTACCATGCCTTTACCATGAAGTATTTGAAGGCCCTTCTCTCCCATATGTCCAAGCCTTTGAGGCCATAGCATGGTATTTTCTCCAGAGACCACTAGATTGTTTTCTCCACTTTCAGGAACCACAGAACCATTGCACCCATCAATAATAGTGCTACCTTGTATCTTGTATAGAGTTTACTCCCCACATCAATACCAGTGCTCCCCAAACCATCTTGCAAGTATCTTTCTCAAACATTGTTTTTTCACTTGCATCATCCAACTTGCTTACATAATTCATATTTCTGGCCAATGCAGGAATATGCAGAACACCCAAAAGTGTTCTAATCCTTCCACCTTGCAACTTCAACTTGACTTTTCCATGACCAATGATTCTACCCTTCCTATCATCCCCTAAGAAGACATCACCACCATCATATTTCTCATACTCGCAAAACCACTCACTATGGGGAGTGAAGTGAAAGGATGCACCTAAGTAAATCAACCATGCCTCAAGATCTACATGTGTAATTGAAGAAGAAGCCAAGTACACAACCCCACCTTCATCTGAGGTGGTTTTTGCCTCTACAGAAGGAGCATCATCAGATCTCTTTCCTTTCTTAGGAGCTTTAGATTTGCAATCCTTTTTGTAGTGCCCTTCTTTCCACATTTCAAGCACACCTTTATCGGTTTTCTTGGAGATTTAGATCTCCCACATGAGGAATTATTTTTGTTTATGTTCTAGGACCATCCTCGTACAAACAAGGCATCACCATTATATCTCTCCATATTTTTTCATCTCATCTCCTCCATCAGCAAGGGTGAGACTATCTCATCAAACTGAAAGGCAATTGCATTGTTACCTATTGCAACAACCACACTATCCCACGAATTTGGTAGAGAACACAACAAACTGATGCACTTATGTTCATCTGAAATTTTAATATGAACAGATAATAATTGTCTTACCATAGTATTAAATGCATTCAAATGCTCTGTCAGTGGGTCTCCATCTTTCATCCTCAGGTTATACAACATTTTTCGAAGGAACAATTTATTCACCAGAGACTTAGATTGCTACAAAGTCCCTAACTTTTCCCACAAATCATTCATTGTATCTTCTTGTGATACATTCAACAATACTGAATCTTAGATGCACAATTGTATTGTGCTTTATGCCTTCTGATCCAACTTCTTCCATTCTTCATTGGACATTGTCATTGGTTTAGTACCTGGATCTACCGCGATCCAATTATCTTTATCCACTAGCAGATCCTCCATCTTGAGTTTCCACAACTCAAAACTCTAACCATTAAATTTCTCAATCTCTATCTTTCCATTGCTCGCCATCTTCATTCACCACAAGAATCAATCCCACAGATCTCCCACTAAACATGTCTACCACAGGCCTGAGTAAAACCCCTCAATAGCAAAGGCATCCCCTTGAATCAAAAACAACTTTGATACAAAATGTAGGTTTTAACCCCATACAGAAATTACCTGCATGCAAATTTTAAAAATATAAAATAAACAATGGTGAGAGCATAACACTTAAAACAAATATACAAAGATATTTTCCCCCAAATCCCAAATTTAGGACTACCAGGTTGATTTTTCATTATGTTCCTTTCAATGTTACAATACATATATATACATGTCGAAGCATCCATAAACCCCAATCCATTAACCCTGTATTAGAACATAATCGTAGTTCCCTTGACTAGATCTACAAAATACTATGGACCGAAAACTATCGCGCCCAAAACCATTTATGAAATCTATGCACAAAACAAACCATAGGTAGGTTTGACCAACCTAATATAAGGATCCAAAAAAATTCCCAGGACGTCCCCTACACCCCGTGTAGGGGACACACTACAACCCCACCCACACCCCCCCCCCCCCCCCCCCCCCCGCTTGACAATGCTCGGTACAATGTACATGGGGGTCTGTCGCCCCCCTTGTAACCCCCCCACACGTGGGCTAGTCATGGAAAGAATATCACACAACCCAACACACTGTGAGATATTAAACCACTCACTAAAATGTGGGAGGAGTCATCCAAAAAGCGGACCTAAATAATTGATGAGCTATGTAAAGTTAACTTGGAAAGCCATTGGTAGTTTTTAGTCAAACCAAACATCCAGTGGTTGATGCTCAGGTGTTTATCCAATACCACTACTCACATGTTGCCAGCATTAAGGGATGCCATATTTATAGGAGATTCAGATTCAATTGAAGGCTCCACCTGAATAAGATAATATGACAGATATCTACGAGCTACATTAGCAAATGGGAGAACATTATTTTGCACAGGCCTAGATGATTTGTTACAATAAATTCTAAATATGTCTCTTTTGGTTTATTTTATCATTGTTTGTTAAAACTGCTTCAAGTTGTTGTTCTATTTGCTATATTTGTATATTATTTTGAGGCTATAAATCCCCTCCATTTGTAATGAGAAATGGTTTTAAATTTTAGAAGAAGGCTCAAGCTTGCACCACTGTAACTTCATTTTTTCTTAATACATAGTTGAACCATTGCCATTTTCTTATGAGAAGAGTAAAAATTTATTCGGTACTATTATTTGGTTATTATTGCTTTGTGTTAATTGTTGAATGGAAGTCTGATTCTATTTTCCATATATGTGTTATAGCAATCTTACATTTTTCAATATTGATACCTGTGATTGGAATTATATATTATATCCATAAACAGTGAAATCTCATATATGTGGTGAATTTATCAACTAATTTAAGTAACTATTTAATTAAATTAGTTATCATTTTATGTTTTAACCTCATAATCACATGATAATCTATATTGTCATGTTGCTTATGAAATCCTTTTTAAATCACATATATAGATAGCTCTCCCAGGATAGATATTAAGTTTAATTAATCTTTATTTTTAGTTTTAACTATATCAGATTTTTATACTAGTACTCAATTCATTTTTTATAATTTGATTTAAAGGGAAATTAGTCCCATAATCCTAGTCGGAGCCACCACTCCAAACGGAAAAACATCTTCTCTAAGGGCCCAACCAGGTGGCTTTCCCCCAATGTTGAGGAAAACATTTCAAGCCTTCAACAGAAATGTAGTAGGAGTATTAAGTAGGTATATGTCAAAACCAAGGAAGGAGCATTAGGTAGTAGTAAAAATGGTTTTCAAATATTTGCATGACACTAATAGTTATGGATTGTGCTATGAAAGAAGATTGAGATTGGATACAATATTGGGCATACATGGATTTATTAATGTAGACTATAATGGAGGTACGCATTGTAGAATATCTACAAATGGCCATTTCTTTAACCTATTTGGAAGAGAAATCAGTGGGATGAGTAAAAGACTATTTGTAGTGGCACTTTCAACTACAGAAATTGCACACGTGGTAACCACTCATACAAGAAAGGAAGTAATATGGTTACAAAGATTACATTTAGGTATTTAGTTGGTACAACAAGCGATAATGATATATTGTGACAGTTAGAGTTCAATCTTCCTAGTGAGTAACCAAGCTTATTATTCAAATACAAAGTGTATTGATGTTTAATATCACTTCGTGAGAGATATGATTGAAGATAAGAAGGTGTTGCTGGGAAAGGTGGACATTTTGAAGAATGTTGCAGATTCATTAACAAAATCTATGAGCATTAAGAAGTTCTTTTGGCATAGAGAAACAAAGGGAATTATTTCCTTATATTGTTGATCATGTATTCATATGACCCTTTGTGTGCAAATAAAACAAGAAGGGGAGAATTTTGGGTATGTGTTCTATCCTTTGCATGACTACCCCCACATGATGTACATTACATTTGGGAAAAATTGGGGGAGGGGGGGCATAAGGGGTGAAAATCCCCCTTGCATGGAAGTTCAAGGGTAGAGCCCTCCAAAAAAAAGGGGAAATTTTTGTATTTTTTTAGTGGTATTCGACACATGGTTTTTGCTAAAAGTGTTCTTATGGGGCATGGTGGTTTTTGTCATATTTTTATATCTTTTTTAAGGAATTATGATTGTATTCTAATCCAAGGTGAATGTATTGACACTACATAAGTCATGGAAATAATACAAGGTCAAGCATGATTAGCATAGAATAGAGAAGACATTCAAAGTGTGAGATAAATCATGGTTACAATTGAACAAGGAGTTGCTATAGGGTCCTGGTAAGAAAATCAAGGCTCCGTGATATGGTCTCTTTGATATATGAGAAAAGGCAGAAGATAACACCAATAGACTCAGTCTACTCCCATACCCATGGATTTACTCAATGGTGAATGTAGAGAATTTGAAGCTCTATGAGCCTTCCATGCTAGATTAAGAAGAGGAATAGGCCCTACATTTTGTAGAGTATGTAATGAAACTGCAAATATATTAAAATATTTTTCAAAATAATTCCAAGAGCGATACACAAATAAGATATGAATTCTTCACTCTTTATTAATACCAAACCCATGAGGTAGGATAATGCCATACAGTTACTCTTGAAGTAAGGAGAACACTCCACAAGCCAAACGTTTGTCAATACAAAACAATACTCAACATATCTCCAATAGAGATTCTCTAGCCTCTGTATAGGCTTCATAAATACAATACCATGGGTAATAGCATGAGCCCTCAGTACCATGGACTTATTTCATTTACATCACATAATTTCCTAACTAATTGTAGTCCCTTCTCTAATGTGGGCTACTTACTTTATTTATTAGCTATGGCTCATTTATTGATTATCCTTATCTAAACTAACTAGTTGTGGTCCCTTTATAATGAGGGTCAACCACTTATAATCATCATTAATGTGGGTAGCCTTTACGGGATTTATTAACTAAACTAACTAATTGTGTTCCTCTTTTCTACATCACATTATGCCCTTGGGTACCCCCCTATGTACCCCATATTATCCTCCCCTAGGTATACTACATTCGACCCTCCTTAAAGCATGGTTTTTCCTAGAAACTTGAGAAGAACACAAATAGTAAGATCTACTCAAAAGTGTACTCCACTAGTACCATGCACATGCATCTATCCATCCAAGAGAAAGTTGAAGACTCAATCTAGCAACTTCCTTGCTCGCTTGAGATGGAAACTAGTTCTTGTGGTTCTCATGTGTTAATGTGTTGTGAAGTACCTCTTTATGTTTCCTCCAAGTGCCTTCATTCTTGTTGCTAATTTGGCACCATATTGGTGATTGGAATCTTACTAGGTGATGTGGATGGTGATATGCAGAAGCCTTAACTGACTTTGTTTCCTTCTTTAATTCCCCAACTAATGGTTCTTGAGTGGTCTCTATTTCCTTTTGTGGTGTTTGCTTTGGTTTCTATGCTAGATTTTCTTCTATTACTACTAACTCCAAGGAATCATCATCATATGTGTTAGGTCTTGTAGATATTTATGCTTGTGCCTCCTCGATCTCTACTTGTTTACTAATGGAAATATATTGTAAGGTAATTTTCTTCTTTTTGTACCATAGCTTTAGAAAATTATTTTGTACATTCACATTGACTGTACCAAATGATTCCATCCAAGGTTATCCCAAAACAACATCCATCCCATCCATGTCTAAAACATAAAAATATATTGTAACACATATTTATCCATGGTAACTTTCAACTCATTAAATATTTGAATATGCACACCATCCACCTATGTGCTTTCAATATGTTGTGTTGTAACTTGCAATATTTTTACCAATTTGAGATTGATGATATCATGCTTGGAACTAGCGCTAATAGAAACAACAACCTTCTCCTTGGGAAGTCATCCTTGCAGTTGTAATAAGAAAATATTATAAAATAGGCCTTTATAGTTATTTTGATAGTGCTAGATGCCACCAACATTGTAAGGGGATCTCCCCGAAGTGAGTCCAAATTAGACCTAAAATCATTTGGTGTAGGAGTCTCATCTATTCATACAGTATGGCCACCATTAGAAAGGTTTTTAAATATATGCCTTGGTTATGATCCAACACAAGAAAACACAACACTACTTTGGGAAAGCAAGAATGTGTGCTTTGGGAGACACCCAATCTAAGGTGTACGAGGGAGACTTCCAAGGCTAGTGAGGGAAATGAGCCACCAGTTAGAAAAGTAATAATATTATCCTAAAGGGGGGTCTGGGGATAAATAGAAAGGCTTGTTGAATACCTATGGATTATTCCACGTAATAAACAACAATCGTTAAAGCATAACAACACTCATTCAATAATAGCCAGATCTAATAAACGAATTATTTCATTAACTTAGAATGTTATTAAAGAAAAAATATACCATAAACATAGCCAAAATAGTCCAACTATATCTATGATACATGTATGAAAGAGTGTCAACTCATTAAGCTTCTCATTAAAAGTGGAAGATCCCAAGTACATTGTTACGTAGATGAAATGTTGTATCCAATAGTGGAACAGTAAGCCACAACTTGCTTCTCCAAAGAATGATATATCTCCTATGTATTGTGAGAGAAGCCAAGGCAAGACCTATAGAATCTAAGCCCTCCAAACAAAAATCCATTTGCTTCAGTTGTGAGGAGCTATTTATAACAAGTAACAATAACCTTTGATATTCATTATGACTCTTTGACTTCTATGATTGTTCATATTCTATATATGATTCCTTACATTCCAATTTGTGGCTATTCATATTCCACATGTGTCCCTTGCACTTCATTACATATCAATTATTACATAAGATAAATTACAAATGAGACGGTGGCTATATAAGAAAAATCTAACAATGGGACAAAATTCATCAAATGGATAAGTCATTTTTTTCCTCATGGAGCTCAATTGTAATGTAAGCGTGTCAAGCTTTGAACTTCATGGATATGGCTTTTACCCGAACTAAAAATTCCCCAATGCAACACATCTTCATCTCCATTACCTCCATCAATATTTTCTTGGAGTTTTATTGTACACTATTCCATAGCAATGAGAGTTTCATATGAGCTTTGACTCATTCAATGGTGTACTATAGAATAATGTCTTTAGTAACTTCCAAGCCTTCCTATTATGTGGCTGGTTTGATCTGCTCAATGTATTTCTTAATCTTTGGGAAGATAACCTCCCTGCCTCTGATTTCTTCTAGCATACCTATCGAAGGCATCCCATGCTTCCCAGTTAGAGACTAAAATTCATTGTGCAATTTATTTTATGCAACAATATTACTAATAGACTTTTGTCCAAGGTGCATGTAGTCTGGTGGTGGAGTCTCAACTAAACTCTATCCATATCTGTGGAAATCATGTCCTTCTTCTCTAAATGTTGCAAAGCATTTGGATACCTGTAATCCCACTCCTAAAGATGATCGACTGCTATGTTTTCTACCTTCAGGAGTTTCATCTCTTCCTATGCGTTCTTCTGAATGCCAACAAGAGGAGACACCAATTGTTGTAGAAGAATAATCTCATCATATAATCATGCCATGGTGTCCTCCATTGGCCCCAATTCCTCCTGCAGGCTGATTGCCACACGACAGTGCTAAATCTTTTTTATGACAACTGTTGATTCTCCATTGCAATATGTTCTGCTTGTTGCTTCACGGTAGCAAGTTCTCTTCTTGGCCTGGAATTCTTATTAAACAAGTACTCAAAATTATTATGTTCCACTGTAGCGAATGCAACATTTACCACTATAATAGCTCTAGGATTCCTCTTGGTGTTTGAGGTTATCACCTTCTCCATAGCAACTGAGACTAGGTTCTAAGGATCATTCGGGAAATATCTCTACCTCTACTACACGATCCACTTCTTAAGTTGATAAAACGTTAAACTACATACATCCATGACTTCGTTAGCTAGTGGAGGTGTGATCCCCATTTCCCCGAATGGAAGATGACAACCTATAAGGGGATGTTCCTTTGGAGTTCTTGGTTCATCATCCATGGTTTGCATGGAATCTTCTTCCTCCAATGCTTATTCTTCCATGTCCTAAGTCAATTTCTCTTTTTCCAATCTCTACACTTCATCATCCTCCCAGGATTACCTCTATTGTTCTTCTTCTATCCTTCTCTTCTCTTCTTCTTCTTCATATTCTTCTTCTTTCTTTTGGAACAACTCATATTGCTTTCTCTTCTCCACTTCTTCCTCTCCTTCTCTCCTCTCCTATTATGCTTGAATATCCTAGGTTTAAAAATATCAAATTTCCATTTCTTGTTGCTTTCATCTCTCAAGGCATACCTGATACTTTTCTTAGGAGTTACTTTCTTTGCTTGAGGTGTTATCTCCTCCTCCTCCTACACCTACAAGTATTGAGTTGGTGGATCATGGGGTGAACTTGTTTTCGTTTTTGTATGTGTATTCATGTTTTCATTGTACTGGTTCTTTATCTTATCATCTTCTACTGCAGACATCGTTGAGTACCCTCTATTTTTTAAAATGTTGCCTACCAATTTTCCTGGGATCATATCCATGAAAGTATTTAGTGTAAAAGTGCAGGCGGTCCAACTCTTGTATCTTTTTTGTTATCGCCTTGTGGCTTTAACTCATATATTCTAATCCTCAACAGAAAGATAGGCTAAGGAGATTCCTTCCTCCTTTGTAGAATTCCTAACAATACATTTTCTATCTAATTTTCTACTTCTTGCGTGACCACCTTGTTGGTCACATATCCCAGCATAAGATGAGGGGATATCTGACAATCAAAGCACCTGATGTATGTACGCTTGGCAGCTATAAACCATTTTGTGATATCTCGAAGTGACTCCTTCACCTGATTGGTCATGCAAGGAGGATCAATCTCAAATATCATGTGAAAAATAACTCGAAAGAAGTGTTCAACCAATTTTTCATACATGCCTCTGAAGCTAGATTCTGATAACACTCAGTAGTGTAAGTAAATTAGGAACTTCTCCTCAGGAGTCCAAGTCTAATTCATTCCTGGGAACACATATTGTTCATAGATTCCATCTAAGAGGAATGCAAACATGTAAAATTTTGGTGCTTGATTCGCTCGTAAATATGATTTTTCCTACCCCACCTAACGTTTCAACTCATATAACAATATATCTGCCCAATTGAAAGCTCTACCATGGATCACCACTATATTGAGCATGTATATCCAATTCTCTTCTAACACCTCAACATTCTTTCACCCATACAACTGAAAATGCATGGCTATCAAATACAGATATACATCTATGAGAATATTTGTCGAATAGACTGCAGATGAGCGATGGCGAAACTTGCTGGGCTTTCGAAACCATGATTTGATAACATCAAGTTTGTCAAGGGTAGCCCATCTCATGTAGAAGTTGTCATTTTCATATTCATTTGGCTTGAGCATCTTATAATATGTCTACATGTATTCACCATAATAGGTGGTGAGCTAACCACTACTCTCATTATGAAGCACAAGGTGAGAGTCATCTATATGTGTAATGATCCATTCAATCACCTCTACACATGGCATGATCAGGAACCTACATGTGATCCTATTCATCCTGGACTTCTTAGTGTTGATGTATGCATGCACATATTATAATTCCTTAGAAAAAAATTCCTAGATGAATGTGTTGTATATCTTTCTCTATGTGATCTTTGTATCCTTATCAATAAAACACTGAGTCTGCACATATGGGGATATTTGGCTTTGTAACTTCTATAGGCTCATAAATGCTTGCTTATGAAATTTCTTTGAAGGCTACTTTGCGAGGTGACATGCCTCCAAAATATGACGACAGGGTGACAATACTTGTAGCACAAACACCTATTTGGGGCAACACACTCATAGTGACAATATTAGATCAAAGCAACCTACTTATGTAGAAATACTTGAAAATCATGTAAAATGAGCCATCATAGATGATTGAACATGAAATTCTATGAACGAAAACACAAAATAACTTACATGCATGAGAAAATAGGTATGAAAAATAAGAGGGTGAACTTTCAAAGCATGAAGGGATGTACAGTGTCATTTAGGGCTTTACAATGTGCTCATGTGCTCAAACAAGTGGAGAAAAACACAAGGGTGCATTGGCAGACTCCGAAGCGTTGAAGGGATGACTTGATGGGTCTTCGAGCCTTCATCATGCAGTCAAGGAGACAGGGAGGGTGAATTTTCACACTCCAAAGGGACAAAGGAATGGGCTGACAAGTCTTCGGGCCTTCACAATGCCCTCGAGGCAAAGAAGGGTGCAATCTCACATGCCTGAGGGTTGAAGGAAGATGCTACGTGTCTTACTGATGTGCTCATGCACTCAAGGGGGGGCGCATTTCTTTGTGGTGAAGAAGTGCACTCAAGAGGAAAACTTGATCAATTAGGGTGCAATTTTTTAGGTTGATTCGGGCTTCGAGCTCAAGAAGTGTGCTCTACCTGTTGAAAGCTCAGGAGAAACTTTAAACAATGGGATTTGATGATAGGATGAGGAAAAGAAATATTTGCAAGGTTATATAGTTTTTGTCGCAATCATGGTGGAAATGGAAATTTGAAGAATGAAAAGATTTTTTTCATGCGACAACAGATTAACACTTTTAGCATGAAGATTGAGCATAAACAACAACAAAACAAATTTTAAAAAAAAAGAATCAAAAGCAATAAAATCTAGAATGACAGTGATATCATGAAAGGAAATGAAGAGATTCGATATGCAAATCTTACTTACAACACTGGTTGATGAAGAGATTCTTGATTCCGAGTTGTTTTCCTAACACAGATGGAATGATTATGAAAAATAATGATTAACTAAGTTGATTTAAATAGATCTACATGCAAAACTAATTAATGCATGAGAGCCACTTGTAGTCACATGAAAGGATTAGTTAAAAGAAGTTAAGTGGGCTCTTATTTTCTAGGAGTGCACCCACATGCAACAATATGGCTCATGCATGCATCCAAGAAGGGAAGATGTCTTTGACATGAAGAAGTATTCTCATGGTGGGCGCAATTGTTGAGCATGAAAGAGTTCACTCAAGGAGGGCACACTTCTTGGGCCCGAAGGAGTGCGCTCCAGTCGAGCACATGCCTTCACCAACTTGGAGTGGTTTTTGCTTTTCTAAGCGATTTTATCGCTTTTGTTTTCTTTTTTTCTGTGTTTTTGAGTTTTTTTCGAGTGTGTGAATGGAGAGAAGGAAAGATTCTAAGTCAAGAAATATCATGAGTTCATCTAACCATGGACTAACTAACTAAAGCGCTTCTAATGGCTAAGTGACGACACTTAGGAAACATTGACTTCGGAGGGTGTGACACTAGGAGAAAACACATGAATAACAAATCAAACAACATGACAACACAAGGGGGATTGAAAGGACCATTTTTGTGTTGAAGAAAGTGTACCTAGGTTCAGTTTTCATAAATGTATCTTTGATATTTGTATTTATTGAAGAAAAGAGAAAATATTTTTATGATATTTTTAAATGAGTTTCTTGCTCATTGAAGTAGGTCAAGCACATATTTAAGTGCTTTTAGGAAGTTAAAAGGTCAATGTATTTATGTAAGACCCTTAAAGGGCATGTTACACTATGTATAAAAATTGTAGAAGGTCGAAAGAATATCTCCAAGCCAAGCGCAAGTCCTCTCCATGAAACAACATCCTCCAAAAGAAGCTAACTGATGAAAATAATGAATAAACAGTCAGGTCAGCCTAAAGACCTCATGTTGGCCTAATGTTGTCCTAAAGGAGGGACATTCCTCTATATATAGAGCTTGTCTACTCCCTCTCAACGACAAACAAGAAAGCTATGAAATCAACAAAGGTATAATCCGAGGAAAGTGAAGGAAAATGCAAGTCTAAGGGTCTCCAAGACAAGCAAAGAAAGGAGGAATAATACCGAAAAGAAGAGGATTGTTTCTAGGGAAGAATATAGTCACACGTGCGAGATAAAAGAGGTCAAGTCTAGGCGCATGATAGTAATGACAAAACAGTCCATGAACTAGTATTCTTTGGGATAGAAAATAGGCCTACAAGGCCTCCCAAGTCAAGTGAAGAAGCCTATCTCTCTAGCGAGGGAAAAAGGACCATAATTCTCTAGGGTTCCTACTACACGTGGAAAAACTAGGGTTGTTGTTGAGTTACATCAGTTTGCAGACCTATCTCAAGAAGAATCTTGTTGGATCAAGGGAAGGGTGTCTCCTTAAGCAAAGAACATCTCTAAGAGAAGAAAAGCCATATATCGACAAGAAGCTCACATAAGAAAGGTCTATCTCTAGACAAGAAGCATAGGAGGACGAAGTGTTGGGGAGCGAAGTGCTAGAAGGAGGAAGTCTATGTGCCGAGGATTAAACTACAGAATAGAGGAAGGAATTGAATTGTGCTTGGAGGACATCCTAGTCAAGGATCTAGGCTTTGGCATTGATCAATAAGAAGCTTCAATAATAGAAACTTACCGAAGGGTTTTCCTCTCTAAGAGAGAGAGGTTTTGGCCCTGGTAGAGAGTTAACATATGTGTTCCTATCCTTATGGTTTTGGTAACAGTCTGATGAAACCCACTCAGTAATAATAAGAAGAAGATCAACCTAAGATAACTGTAAAAGTTCTTCAAAAATCGTTATCAAGTAGAGAAGAATCCTAATATACGTCATTTCCCTTGATTCTTCAACATTTTGTAGGCTCCAAAATTAATATAGGAAAAACAAATTGGAGGGTCGTTGTCACATCAACAACACTTGGAAACACATTGGGAGAACCCCAGCTTCTCGACGATGGTTTCATTATAAGCGCAAAGTATCATTTCTCTAGGAATTATTGATTTAGTCAGTGGGTTTCCTTAGCTCCCCATTCTTACTCGGTTAAAGGTGAAGTCTTCCCTATTCCATTACTCAGGGTAACAACACATATTACAAGTCATATAATATTTATCATGTCAATGTAAGTAAGGGTAATATAGTATGGCGAATTAAAAACAACCAGAGTGTAAGTCTTATGTCTCTCGCATTGCTTTGCTACCAGCAAGCCTGGACAGTACCCCGACGAAGTCAGTTCAGGAATACAAATGTTGCTTCACTACTAACAAGCCTAGATAGTACCTTAGCGAAGTCACTTGCTTCACCTCCCTGCACAAGAAGCCTTTCTCTTCTTTCACCTTTTATGTTTTCTTTCTTTTTCATAGGATATTGCATAGGCACTTATTATTTTCAACGGGGAGAAGAGGGATCCTGACTTATTGAGAGAAGAGGAGGTTGCTCCTTCAGAGGCAAGTCTTATACCTCTGATGCTTTGCTCACTACAAATTTTCCCTTCACCTTACTCTACATAGATAGATAAGCAAGAACATGCTTATTTATAAACAAGACTAAGTGCAAGAATGACAATCCTAAATAGATGTGGGCATCATGGTTTGCTTAAAGGTTCCCAACTAAAGGATTGTATTTTCCATCAAAAAATTATCGACTCGAAAGAGATAAACTAGATCAAGGAAGATGGTAATAGCTAAGCCAAGGTTTCCATGTTACTACAATTCACCATTTGCAAAATATTAGCCATGTCATCTTGAAGCTTAAAACCGATTTTATGCAATGAAAAATAAAACCAACAGAATAAAATTGAAACATGAAAGATGAAAACATACAACAAGAATGTAGTGAATCTAACTACATGCAACCTATCCTAACCTAACCTAAGCAAGAAAATGCCGGGTCATGTAAATTGGAACTTCCAATGCAGCCATAGAAGCTACTCCCAACCTTTGGACCAAACTATGTGATCATGTAAAATGAGAATGAAGTGGAGTGCAATGAAAAGGCGAAATTGTGCAAACATTTTCATTGACCCATGAAAACAGGAAGTGCAACCACAACAGTGCATTACACTTAACTATTCTACCAAACAATAGACCCCATAAAGAAATGATCACCATGGCTATGTCCATAGAAGACTTTATGAAGCACATGCAAGTACAACCCATGAGCCATGGGTCCAGACTTAGAATCTTCTCATGAGTTTGAAATAGGATCATGGATACAACCTTTAGGAAAACTTAAACAACAAAGACTAAACAATGAAAAATGTCATAAGTGATATTAGTAGGTTGACCACAATCCATGTTATCATGTGCGTGAGATTCTTTGATGGATGATGAAAAATATTAATTGCAGATTACAAATTTGCTTGAGATGGGTTATAATGGTGGAAGTTCAACAGTCAAATTAAATTTCCTCCCATGGGAGTTGAAATTTTTTACATAAATAAAATAAGAATCCCTCATGAGAGATTCAACATCTCATGCAATGAAAAAAAATCATAAAATTGTGCAAAAGAATCATGAACTAAACGAAATAAAAAAACAATGAATGGTGGCAGGAACCTGACATAACCATCAGTGTCGGTTGAAGTGTCCTACTCACTTGACTTACCTTTGAATTCTAAAAAAACATGGTCAATTTCTTATCAAAACAAGATTCATTATTTAAATCATGAGATTCAAAAGTAGATATATTTTCAATATTGTTACAAAAATATTCAATGATTACAATATCATTTTCTTGGTCAAAAGGAGGTATACCTGAAAGAAAATATTCGATAATTACATCAGACTCCATTTGAAATTGCTACAAATATAAATATTCATGTAAGAATTAATATTCATCCATATTGCTTGAAAAATCATTATTATATAGTTCATAGAATAGGAAATCATCAGGGTGATGATCATCCAAGGGTTCAACTTGATTAACGGGTGAAAGATTGACTGGTGGAATATCAAGATTGGGAGATGGTTGATTGTTAATATCAGATGAATCACCAACAGTGGAAATATGTGAAATAAAAATCAATTCTTCATATGTGAATTGATCTTCTAGTTTAATGCTTGGTTGAGGTTTGAAACATGGAACATCAAAAGGAGGAGGACATGGAACACAAGGTAGGTCCGACTCTTCCTCAGGATGCTGAAATTATTTTGGATTAGGAGCACATAATGAATTATATTAAAAATATTTTCTTTACATTTGGACTAAGAAACGAAAATTTTCATCTAAGAATTGCGAGTCCACATTCTCATCTAGAAATTTTTAACAAAGATAAGGAATCAATCAGAGAAATGTTCAAGAGATTCATTCAGTTCCATTCTAAGTTGATTTATTTCATTGAGAACATATTGATATTCATATTTGTAAAAATTATGACAAAGTCTGTTAATCAATTTATTAAATGATGAGATAGAAGCAGTGGCTAGAGAATAACACCATTGCTTTGCATGACCATCCAATGTAAAGGTAAACAATTGTGTGAGAATTTATTAAAAAATAAATGCCACTTGAAAAGAAAAATTGAACAAATTCAACCACATATTCAAGGATGGTTTCCATACCCTTGCCATCGAATTTAAGATGTGAAAAGTTATGTAAAAAGTCCATGGGGATTGAAATTTTTAAAGATTTGGAAAAAAAAGCTTGGGATTATGATCTAGGATGAAATCATTAAAGGTAAGATATTCAAACAAACTTCACAGGCTCAGCTAGTCATCTGGCCCTCCATTCAGCACCAAATGTTGATGATGTTGGATGCTTCCAACATTGTAAGGGGATATCCCCAATGTGAAGTTTCAATTATACTTCACACCATTTGGTGTAGTAGTCCCATCCAGTCGTATAGTCTAGCCACTATTGGAAAGGTTTTTAAAGATATGCCTTGGTTACGATCCAACGGAAGAGAACACAACACTAGTTTGGGGTAAAAAGAATAGTGCTTTGTGAGACACCTAATGTAAGATGTACAAGGGAGACTTCCACAATTGGTGAGGGAAACGAGCCACCAGTTAGAAAAGTAATAGTACTATCCTAAATGGGGACCCGAGGATAAAAAGAAAGGCTTGTTAAATACCTATAGATTAGTCAACATAATAAAAAACAATCATTAAATCATAACACTCATTCAATAATAGCCATATCTAAGCAATGAATTAGTTCATTAACTTAGTGCGTAATTAAAGCAACATATACCATAAACATAACCAGAATGGTCCAACTATATCTACGATATGTGTATGAAGAAGTTCCGGCTCATTGAGCTTCTAATTAAAAGTGTGAGATCCAAAGTACATTGTTACATAGATGAAGGACTCTATCCAATAGTGGAACATAGCCACAACTTTCTTCTCCAAATAATGATCTATCTCCTACGTATTACAAGAGAAGCCTAGGCAAGACCTCTAGAATCTAAGCCCTCAAAAAACAATCCATTTGCTTGAGTTATGATGTGCTATTTATAAAAAGTAACAATGACCTTTGAGCTTCCACGTGACTCTTTTACTTCTATGAATGTTCATATTCTATATATGAATCTTTACATTCCAATGTGTGGCTATTAATATTCCACATGTGTCCCTTGGACTTCATTACATATCATTTATTACATAAGACAAATGACAAATGAGATGACTACTATATAAGATAAAACTAACAATGGGACAAAACTCATCAAGTGTATAAGTCATTTGTTTCCTCATTGAGCTCATTTATGATGTAAGTGTGCCAAGCTCTGAACTCCATGGAGATGGCTTTGACCCAAAGTGGCAAGTCTCAGTGTAGCACATCTTCACCTCCATTGCCTTTGTTAATACATTCTTGGAGTTTGACTATACATTATCCCACAGCCATTAGAGTTTCATATGATATTTGACTCGTTCAATTGCGTACTACAAAATAATGCCTTTAGTAACTTCCAAGCCTTCATGTTATGTGGCATGTTTGATCTACTCAATGTATTTATTAATCTTCAAGAAGATGACCTCCCTACCTCTACTTGCTTCTAGTGTATCTATCAAAGGCATCCCATGATTTTGTGTTAAAGACTCAAACACATTGTGCATTTGATTATATGAAGCAATAGAACTAATCATCTGTTCTCCAAGGTGCATGTAGTTTTGGTGGTGGAGTCTCAATTGAACTCAATCCATATATGTGACAATCCTATCCTTCTTCTCCCAATGTTGCGGAGCATCTGGATATGTGGTAGCCCACTCCTAAAGATGATCATCTTCTTTGTTTGCTATCTTCAGGAGTTTCACCACTTCTTGTGCCTCCTTCTGAATGCCAACAAGAGGAGACATCCCTTGTTGTAGAAGAATCATCTCATCATATAATCACACCATGGTGTCCTCCATTGGCCCTGATTCCTCATACATGGATGACTGCCACTCAACGCTATTGAAGCTCTGTGATGACAAATGCCGATTCTCCATTGCAAGATGTTATGCTTATTGCTTCACCACAATAAGTTTTCTTCTCACCCTCGATTTCTCATTATACAAGTACTTAGAATTATCTTATGCCACTATAGTGAATGAAAAATTTGCTACCATAATAGCTCTGGGATTTTTTCTGGTGTTGGAGGTTATCACCTTCTCTATGGAAACTGAGACTAGGATTTGAGGATCATTTAGGAAATAACTTTATCTCTGCTGCACGATCCTCTTCTTTAGTTTATCAAACATTACACTGCATACATCCATGACTTTGTCTGTTGGTGGATGTGTGATCCCCATTTCCCCAAATGGAAGATGACCACCTGTAAGTGGAGTTTTCTTTGGAGTGCCTAGTTCATCATCCATGGTTTGGATGGTATCTTCTTCCTCCAACACTTCTTCTTCCATCTCTTGAGTCAATGGCTCTTCTTCCAGTTTCTACGTTGCTTCATCCTCCTGAGACTACCTTTATTCTTCTTCTTCTATCCTTCTTCTCTCGTCTTCTTCTTCTTGTTGTTTCTAGAGAAAATCATATTTCTTCCTCTTCTTATCTTCTTCCTCTACTTCTCTCCTCACCTTCTCTGCTTTAATAACTCCTAAGTTTAAAGTATCAACTTTCCATTTCTTGTTGCTCTTGCTTGTCGAGGCATACCTGATCCTTTTCTTGGTAGCTACTTTCTTTGCTTGAGGTGTTATTTCCTCCTCCTCCTGCACCCGCAAGTTTTGAGCTAGTGGATGATGGGGTGAACTTGTTTCCATTGTTGGATGTGTCTTCATTTTTTCAATGTACCAGTTCTTTATCTTCTCATATTCTATTGTGGACATCGATGAGTACCCCATATTGTGGTCAATCCTTTGACAATGTTGCTAACAATTCGCCCATGATCATATCCATGAAAGTATTTGGTGGTGAATGGTAGGTGGTCCATATCCTATATCTCTGTTTTTGTCACCTTGTGGATCTTCAACTCATACAGTCTGATCCTCAATGGAAAGATAGGCCAAGGGGGTTTCTTCCTCCTATGCAGAATTCCTGACAACCCCTTGTTCAACTGATTTGGTACTTTTTGCATGACCACCTTATTGGTCACATATCGCACCTTAATATGAGGGGATATCTAAAAACAAAGCACTTGATGTATGTACCCTCTAGATCTGCAAACTATTCTGCAATATCTTGGAGTGACTCCTTCATTTGATCGGTCATGTAAGGAGGATCAATTTCAAATATCATGCGAAAGATAACTAAAATGAAGTGTTCAAACAATTTTTCATATACGCCTCTAAAGTTTGCTTCTGATAACACTCTGCAATGGAAGTAAACCGAGAACTTATCCTCAAGAGTCCAATTTTAATTCATTCCAGGGAATGCATTATGTGAACAGATTCCATTTAAGAGGAATGTAGATATGTAAAATTTTTGTTCTTGATTCACTTGTACAGATGCTTCTTGTTGGGTGTGGAGCCTGATTATCTTATGTATTCAAAGGTATCACTGCATTGGACCCCAGTTCCTAATGGGGTGGCAATGTCGCCCATAAAATATTCATTGTAGGGGGGGTCTACCGGAGGCAGCTATGACCTTTGGGAGCCCCCCCCTGGCGAGGGATCAGGGGTAGCACCCCCGAAGCTAAAAATAGATATAAAATTGCCTTGTAAAATGTTGTAATTTCGTAGTCAATCTGAGTCGTTCATTAGGCACAGATCTGACGATATAAGTTATGTTTAATTTAGGGTTTTTTCCCTAGAAGGCAACCCCTTGCTATATATGAGGGAATTGTATTGCGTCTATGTAGATCTGTATTCTGAGTGAGGAAGAGAGAGGATATTGAGAGCGAAGAGGGAATTACAATGGATCTGCTGTAGGTTGTCTATCTTTAGTTTGCTGGATAATATAAGAGGAAGGAATGGTTGTTTCTCCATGGACGTAGCCCAAACTGGGTGAAGCACGTATTTTGTGTCTCTCTTGTTTTATGCGTTTTTTTGTGTTTATATTTCTGCAATATTTTATGCGTTCCATTGCTCTGTGATATATAATTTTCTAACACTTCTGCCTAACCCACCTGATGTTGCAACTCATATGACAATATATCTACCCAATTCAAATCTCTATCGTGGGTCACCATTATATTGAGCATGTATATCTAATTGTCTTCGAACACCTCAGCATTCTTATGCCCATATAACTGACTATATATGGCTATCAAATAGTGATATACATATCCAAGAATCTTTTTCGAATAGGCTGTGGATAGGCTATGGTGAAACTTGGGAGGCTCTCGACACCATGATTTGATAATGTCACTTGTGTCAAGGGTAGCCCATCGCATGTAGAATTTTTCATTTTCATATTCATTGGGCTTTAGCATCTTATAATATTTCTGCATGTCTTCACCATAATACGTGGCAAGCTTACTGCCACTCTCACTATGAATCACAAGGTGAGAGTCATCATATGTGTAATGATCCATTCAATCACCTCTACACATGACATGATCAAGAATCTGCATGCGAGCTTATTCATCCTGGATTTATTAATGTTGATGTACACATGCACATCTTCTAAGTCATTAACAAAACTTTCTTGCATGAATGTGTTGTATATCTTGCTCTATGTAACCTGTATATCCTTATCAATAAAGCATTGTGTATCTGCATATATGGGGAGATTTGTCTTTGTAACTTCTACAGGATCATCAATGCTTTATTTTGAAATTTATTTGGAGACCACTTTACGAGGAGACATGGCTCCAACAGATGATGACAGGGTGATGATACTTGTAGCATGAACACTTGTTTGGGGAAACACACTCATAGTGACAATATTAGATCAAAGCAACCTACTTATGCAACAATACATTCAAATCATGTACAAAGATCCATCACAAATAATAGAACATGAAAATCTATGAACAATAGGACAAAATAACTTTCATGCATGAGAAAATAGGCATGCAAATTAGGAAGGCTCACTTTCAAAGCATGAAGGGATGTACATGTTTATTCAAGGCTTTGTAGTATGCTTATGCACTCAAGCAAGTGGAGAAAAACATCAAGTGCACACTGGTGCACTCTAAAGTGTCAAAGTGATTAACTGATGGGTCTTCGGGCCTTCACCAAGTGCTCATGCACCCAAGGAGATAGGGAGGGCACATTGTCACACTTTGAAGGGAGGAAGTAATGTGTTGACAAGTCTTCGGGCCTTCACAATGTGCTCATGTGCTGAAGGAAAAGGAGGGCACACTGTCACATGCCGAAGGGCTAAAGGAAGATTCTTTGTGTCTTCATGATGTGCTCAAGGTAGGGCGTAGTTCTTTGTGGTGAAGAAGTGCGCTCGAAAGGAAAAATTGATCAATCAGGGTGCAATTTTCAAGGCTTCTCAAGCTTCGAGCTCAAGAAGTGTGCTCTACTTGTTGGAAGCTCAGGAACAAGTTTAAACAACATAATTTGATGATAGGATGAGGAAAATAAATATATGTAAGGCTATATAGCTATTATCACACTCATGGTGGAATATGGAAAGTTGAAGAATGCGAAGACTTTTTGTGTGCGACAATAGATTAACACTTACAACATGAATATTGAGCATAAACTCCAACAAACAAACTGAAAAACGAAGAATCGAAAGCAAGAAAAGCAAGAACAATAGTGAAATCATGAATGACAATGAACAGATTTGACATGCAAAACTTAATTGCAGCATTGGTTGATGAAGAGACTCTTGATTCCTAGTTGTGTGCCCAAGTCAGATGGAATGATTATGTGAAAGAATGCATTAGAGGAAATTTCGGCTTAAAATTGGTCACCTAAGGAAAAATAAAGAAATTACCACAAAATGCCATGTAGACAATTGTTTAATATTATTATACTTTTATCTATGTTCCACAATATTTATTAGCATGGGATTTAATAAACAAAAAAATATATTATTTCTAATTTTTTACTTCTATTGAAATACCTTAATATATGGCACTTTTAAGAAAAGTCTTTCGATAGAAATCACATAAGATAAATTTTTAACGATGTGTTTCGAACTGTGGTTCATTAGTCCTGATGATGAACCACAATTGTTGGTTTGAAATGCTTCGCCAAAAAATATCTTATGTGATTTCTACCAAAAGGCTTTGTTTAATTCATTATGGATCACAGAAGCCTGAATACAGAAAATATTGAACTTCTATTAAAATAATTGTCTATATATATTTTACATTTAGATTTAACTCTCTATGTTATATTTTATTTAATTGTGTATATATATTTTATATTTAACTATTTTTTTTGGTGTTTTTAAATGATGGTGTTTAGTAAAGCCACAATTTTGCCCGAAATATATTTTTTGGTTGGAATCTGGTAACTTGTCTTTTTAGCTATTTAACTATCTTATATTTAACTATTTAGCTATTTTATATTTAATTATATTTAACTATTTTATACTTAACTTTATATTCTATATTTTTGGCGAGGGTAATTTGTCTTTTTTGGAATACATTTTAAATGATGGTGTTTAGTAAAGCCACAATTTTGCCCGAAATATATTTTTTGGTCGGAATCTGGTAACTTGTCTTTTCTGGAATACATTTTTTTAACTATTTAACTACCTTATATAACTATTTAGCTATTTTATATTTAATTGTATTTAACTATTTTATACTTAACTTTATATTCTATATTTTTGGCGAGGGTAGTTTGTCTTTTTTGGAATACATTTTTTAACTATTTAACTATTTTATATTTAGCAACTTTTTAAAAATTTAAGTATTGTATATTTAACTATAAATTTCTATATTTATATTTTATACTTCACTGTCTATATATATGTCATATTTAACTATTTTTTGGGGTGTTTTTTGGGCATGGTTATTAATGTCAAATGGGCCCGCATTTTTTATTTATATTTTTCAATAATATCAAGATTTACATTGCATTAGTAACTTTTTCGATATTATAATTCATATGGGTAAGATAGATAAATAACATTAATAAAATATTTCACGAATACTTAAATTAATAATAAAATATTTCACCGATATCCAAATTAATATTAAAATGTTTCAATGATACCCAAATTAAACAGTTTAAAATTATTTAGGACATGTACCTCTTTTTTATTTTAAATGATTTTGATTGGTTTATGTATTATGCCTTTCATGGCCACTTTTAGGCTGAAATTTCCTCTAATGATTAACTGGGTTGATTTAAACAAGTTTACATGCAAAATTGATTCATGCATGAGTGCCACTTGTCATCGCATGAAAGGATTAGTTTGAAGAAGTTAAGTGGGTTCCTATTTTCTAGTAGTGTGGCTACGTGCAACGAGATGGCTCATGCATGCATCCAGGAAGGGTGTATGTCTTTGACACAAAGTGTGCTCATGGAGGGCGCACTTCCTTAGGATGAAAGAATGCACTCAAGGAGGGCACACTTCTTCAACCTAGAGCAGTGCAATCAAGTTGAATGAATGTCTTCACCAACTTGGAGCGTGATTTTTCTTTTTTGAGTGATTTTCTTGATTTTGCTTTCTTTTTTTGTGCTTTTCAGTGTTTTTTGAGTGTGTGCATGGCGAGAAAGCAAGTTTCTAAGTCAAGAAATATCGTGAGTTAACTTAACTATGGACTAACTAACTAAAGCGCTTCTAATTTTTAAGTGACGATGCTTAGGAAATATTGACTTAGGTGGGTACAACACTAGGAGAAAAAACATGAATAGAAAATCAAACAACATGACAACAATGGGGGACTTGAAATGGCAGTTGTTGTAGGCTCCAAAAATAACATAGGAAAAACAAATTGGAGGGTCATTCTCACAATAACAACAAGTTTGTAATGCTCTTCTTTATAGCATGTGACCACTTGTCCAAAAGGACTTTTTCGAATTATTCTTTGGAAAGTGCCATCATATTCTTATAGTCAATTGAGGTCCACCATGTGAGACCCTCATCTCTAAAATTAAGCCATGAGAAAGCTTTCCAAAGTGTTGAATATTGTGCATTTTCTCTTGTAAGTATTCTTCAATAGTAGGACCATAATATTTCCTTGTAAAAAAATTGTGTTATGACCCAAAAAATAGAATGAAGGTTTTGAAAAAAAATACTTACTTTGGGGTGGAAATTTTGAAATGGTCGCAACTTGGCCAATTTAGCTTAGAATTATTATTCTAACCTATTTTTGAAAACTAAATGACCACTCTACATCTTCCCATGTGATTGGAATCACAAACTGGGCACTTTGTGAACTTCAATTTGTGCTACAACTTTTCGACTGTCATAAAACTTTCTAAAAAAATATATGATTTTAAATCATCAATATCTCCTTTGTTCAGACTCTGATTCAGGTTATTTTCTTTTCAATTTGGTTATTTTCTCAAGAATAATTCATATCAGAAATTAGTTTATGAAAAACCACACCAAATCTCTAGAAATTGATGTAAAAAATGGAACCCATGATCTTTCATGAAAAAAAAATCTGAAGAATAGTTGAATTTAAATCAATGAGATATCCTTTGTCTAGACTCCATTTTAGATGATTTCTTTTTGGGAATTTGGGTAATTTTTGGAGAGGAATTCAAATCTGCAATTTGTTTATGAAATTTTTGCGCCAAATTTCTAGATCTATTATGCAAAATTACAACCCACTATTTTCCCAAAAAGAAAATTCTTGCAAAAAGAAAAGAAAAAACATCCCCACTTTTCCCAAGAAAGAGCTCTAATTCCACTTGTAATAAAACTTGAAACATATTAAAATATCTACCAAAATCATTCCAAGAGAAATACACAAATAAGAAATGAATGCTTGACTCTTTATTAATATCAAACTCTTGAGATAGGGTAGCATCATACAATTACTTCTTAAGGAAGGAGAACACTCCACAAGCCAAACGCTTTTCAATACAAAAGAATACTCAACATGTCTCCAATGCAGAGTATCTAGCCTCTATATAGGATTCATACATACAATACGATGGTTAATACCATACATCAAATACCGTGGGCTTATTTCATTTACATCAAATTATTTCCTAACTAATTATGACATCATTGCCTAATGTGGGTTAACTAATTATGGTCTCTTTATAATTAGGGTCAACCACTTACAATCATCATTAACATGGATAACCCTTACGAGCTTTATTGACTAGAAAAACTAATTTTTGTCCCTATTTTGGTACCCCCCTATGTAACCCATATTATCCTCCCCTAGGTATACTATAGAATATTTGGCACCAAATGCTTGAGCAGAGTTGAAAAAAATATAGTTTTTCAAAAGAGGTACACAACTACAAGACATGGGTAGCATGACCTTTAGTAAATTGGGTTGAAAGGAAAACTTCCAAGAAAGGATAAATGGTACACCCAAGAGAATTTGGAGGAAAATTTTCGAACCAAAAGCCTTCCAAAATGGGGAGGCATGATTGATATTGGATCATTATATTAATTTTCATCCATATTAATTATTTCTGAGTGGCAAAAGTGGAGGAATCAACTCACATGACCAATTTTACAAGTGGGACCTAGTTTCACAAATTGGGGTTTGAAACATTATGGGACCATTTCGAGGCATCAAATAGAGTTTTCTTAGGGAAAAATGTTTCTACTTTTTTCTTATCTATTCTACATATAGAGACCTTTCAAACAACACATGAATTGCCTCACTCAGAGTTTGTATACAAAAGTTATGCCACTTGGAAATTGGCCTTCATGTTTTAACCACCATAATTTGAGAGGATGGCACATAAACCCCCATAACTCAAGGAAAAGGGGCTAGCCACATGATCACGATGAAGAAGACTCTAGAAGCTTCAATTTTGTAGCTCTAGTTAAATGTTTAATGAGTCAAACCTAACCACCAGTAGGCTATTTGGCTATGTTATAACCGAGACACTGGGAGGAAAAGAGGTTTCATTATTTTTTAGGGAATTTTATTTCATACACTAGAAAAGTAGCCAAGAGGGATATAGAGAGCTTCGACAAAGAGGATTTTTGTATTGTAGTAGCCCATGGGCCGCAAACCTTACTTCTTTGTACTTGCAACCATTTTCTATTAAGAAAAAGAAAGCATAACAGTCTCACCTTCCAACTAGGTTTTCTCCCAAAAGGATTTTCCAGGATATATCTTGTATCAATTATGGTTTGTGCATTGTTATTTAACTATTCTCTATTTTCTGCATAATTATAATTTGCATGTATATGTTGTAAACAATAATTGATAGGTCCAACAATCTAAAGAGAAATAAACCCTCATAGTATAGATTTTGGTTTTTTTTTAAGTATAATTTATCATGTATGTTGTAATGAACTATCCAATGGAATATCCATGGAAATTTGTAGATCAAAGAGTTTCCCATGTATTTTTTACTCATTGTGGTTGATGTGATTGTATTTTATTGTTATCCATTTTCCATATTTTATTTATTACATGCATACATAAAACAATCATTTAATAAATCATATAAGGAAATCAACCCTCACGATTTGGTTTATTTTTACTAGATCTATTGTGACTAACCAATGACATATTCGCAAATTTTTACACATTAGCTATCTAATCACATTCTTTTTAAACTAAAGAATCAAACTATTTACAAAAAAATATTATTAGTGGAACAATTCCTTAATGTTTGGGCAGTTTAAAACTTTTTGTTACCTATCATCTAACTTTCATTCTACTAAAACCTAAATTTTCATAAAAATGAAAGTTCCATAGTCGCGATGAAAATGAAAATTACTTTCTTTGGAGAATAAAGTGTGAAACAAGCTTTGGAGAAAAATAAGTGGCAAACATGCTTGAATAAGATCAATGTCAAAAACTAATTATTGCATTGAGAAGCACTCTCCAACCCAGTATGGAAGAGATGTTGTAATGTAAACATAAGCATTTTGACTAGGTCAAATAAAAATAAAATAAATAAAATCAAAACAAAATAAACAAAATAAATAATTTACAGTTGGTAGTTTGGGCTCCAATTTTTGACAACCGATGGTTTTTCCCATGTTATTTTTTATGATGGTGTCTATTTAAATACTTAAGAATAGAATGCAAGAGTACCAGTTTTGATCCATCTTAATTCCAAATTTGATCCATATTAACGTTTGGAAAATCTTGATTTAAAATGAATCTAGACTATTATTAACAACGCATTTGTGTAATTAAAATCTCAATTTTAATTAAGTGCTAACCTTACTTTTAATAGGTTATTGTTTGTGGTAGGTGTGTTAGGCATAATACACTTTGATTTTCATGAATACATTAAACTTTTCAATTCAACCCACTTTGAACTTTTGGCATAGTAAGGTTTATCATGTTGACTAAAGTATAGACTTTACTACCTGTAATGCAAATGAAAGTATACAAGCTTCATAGAGGTTAAGAATTGCAAGGGAAGACTTTTGATTTATATTCTTTTAATCTTGAAATTAAAATATAAAATAAAATTATTTTAGAAAATAATTAACTAAATAATTTTAATTAAAATAATATTAATCATAGTATCCTCGCGATCTCCTGAGCTCTGGTACATGCGACTTCATGTTATCCTTTACATATTTCTCCATCCCCTTCTTCAAAGACCTCAGTACCCAAGTACATCAGAGAACTCCACAAGTACCCAATGGAAGGCTCTAGCAAAGGAGCACAACCAAACCCATATCGGAGCCTTCTAGGAGCCCAGGTTGCTTCATTCAAACTTGGAAATGGGACTAGAACATATGGAACTAGTTCTCCCTTTGAGTGGCAACAATATTTGATTTTAAAGATTTGTCACATCCACTTGCTTGAATACTACACATGTGCAAGGAACCCTAGAAATATGTTGTAATATAGTTGGTCTTTGGAGTTGCTTATACATCCACTTGTTAAATCATGTCTACTAGATGGATGGAAGGAACTTGCCTGTGATATGTAGGTAAGGGATTATGAATTGCCTTCAGGGTTTCATCCCAAAAAACCAACTATTCCATATTATTTGGCATTCTAAGAAAGAAATTGAATTCAGATGGCTAGTGGGACTGCTAAAACTATTGTTGTTAGATCTAGATCTTCGTCTCAAACATTAGACTCTTCATCCAGTACTTTGCATAGTTAGATATCTTTCTTTGATTAGCTCTAGATATTTTTCTTTAAATTTGATATCTTTATGAGTAGCCTCAAAAGGCCTAACTCCGGACTCAACCCATAAATGAAATAGAAATGACTACAAACTTGGACTTGTACTTATCTTTGCTACCATCTGTTGCATATTTGAAAATTTCAGCATTTGATCCAGTTTATTCTTATGCATAACCACTGCTTCTACCTTTGCAGGATCCATTGGTTCAAAGTAAGCAACCAGATCATTTACTATATCTCTTCCATATATTTCCAACATAGTACAATTAACTATCCTTTTAGTAGCCTCATATAAATCCAAGGCCCTTAGAGTAGTTGTGAATATTGGACCCCGCTCGGTAGCAATAATAAGGATTGCTCTCAGTTGCGCCCCGATCAAGAAAGAAGTGCTCTAACCATCCAGCTTAATGTGATAATACGGGTTTCCTTCCTGAACATCTCCTTAGTCAAGAGAACACCAGTGACCCTAACATACTATGGTCATAGCTTAAGTTTTGAAGGCCTGAATACTTTGTCTTTGTTGGTTTCCTTTCTAATAGTCCATGCATATGTTTCAGGTGGATAAACTTAGCGAATGATGAATCTATATAATATGCTTAAACAAATACAAAAGCATAGGTTGTAGCTACTACAAAGAAAGAAGAATCATCGCTTACAGTTAGTTTACCACCCGGTTGAGGTTGCTTTTCCTACTACTAGCACAATTTTTTTTCTATAAATAAATTGACCTCTCTCTAATCTCCAAACCCATTTTGTCCCGTCGCTAATCCGAATTTAAACAGGAACGAAAAAAATTATAGATATAACCATAAACATAGAAATGTATAAGAAATAAAACTTCATTTCGTTAGTATCAAAGAATTGAAAAATGCTTACATACATAATGGAAATAAACTAGCTCGGGTGATGGTAGCTTATCTTTAACAGATGTGGTGGCTACATGCCTCTGAACTATGTTACAATGAAGCTTGAAGGCTTATTTGTTATTGAGAAACAATGGAAAACCCCAAAACATCCAAAAACCTAACCCTAGAAGATGAAACGCCAAACTATGGGCCCCGTTGGGGTAAATTGGTACATCAATTTCTCGGGGTCATAACTTTGGCATACGATCTTCGTTTGATGCACATAATACCTCGTTAGAAAGATTTATCCGAGGAGTACAACTCCTAACAAAAAATATTGATATGAAGCCTCATATTTTCCACCTGTGATTTTCCAAAAAAAACATCGTTTGGGACCTCAAAACAGCTTTGGAAGTCCAGGACCTGAAAAACAACCAAAAATATTAAACTGTGCTACAATTAAGGAAATTGAAAAACTAAAAGAAATAATGGTGGGGGTCCAAGTGGAAAAGGCGTGTGGCCACTAATATCCACCTGGACCATTCCTCCCCCCTTAGGAATCAATGGTCCCCATTGCGTTGAGTTCCTCCATGAGATGAGGAAACTTCTACTGAACTTCGTCCTTGGTGAGCCACTTTCCCTGGTGAAGGAGTTGGCCTTCTTTGACAACTCGATATATTTGGATCATTTTCTGTTGATTGTTCTTGATCTTTGATTTCATGATTCAATCACTTGTGGCGTGTTCCTTGCAGTCTAGTTTTAACTCTGTTGGTGTGAGTTGTTTTGCAATGTCTCATGTGTCCAACAATGGTGGAAAGTAGGGCCGAAGGTGGTCCATATTGAACATTGGTTGCAGACCAAGGAATGGTGGAATACTGAAATTGAAGGCATTGTCACCTACTACCTTGGTGATGGTGTATGGCCCATATTGGAGAGGGCAAAGCTTGCAGTGGGGCCTAGCGAGGCTCTCCTTCTACAAATGAACCCAAACTTTTTCGCCCACCTTGAACTTGTGTGGCACACAATGTTGATCATGTCGTTTATTGTAAATAACATTGGCTTTGTCAAATATTTCATGGACCTATTGGCAAATTTTCTGAATGTGCTCAATGAAGTTGTTTGCCTTGTCGACTTCAAACTACACATAAGTCGAATCTTCCTGAGTAGCTGCAAATGGTATGGCCACATCAATGGGACATAGTGGTTGGAATCCCAAGCCCACTTGAAAAGGTCTATGACCAATCGAGTTGTGGAGATCCCATTTATAGCTATGCCAGACATAAGGAGGATTTAATCCCATGTGCATGGATGCTTTGGTTTGTACATGCACAGAATGTGTACGATCATACTATTGATGACCTCTGCCTGACCATCAGTTTCAGGATGGAAAGTTGTGGACTTAGTGAGCTTGGTGTCTAGCATCGACCAAAGACTGGACCAAAATGTACTGAGGAACATGTTGTCCCGATCTGGGATAATAGACTATGGGTTACCAAAGTGTACCCACACTCATTCAAAGAAGAGTTTAGCAGTGGCTTTTACTATGATATTCTTCTTATAGGCCGCCTTAATGGCCATCTTCAAGAATTTTTCGACAACCACAAAAACACAGTCATTGCCATGCTTATTAAAAGGAAGGCCTAACAGTAATCCATGGAGATGGATTCCCAAGGTTGACTAGGGGTAGGAAGCGATGTATAGAGGCCTTGCTTCCTGATGGTTAGTATGGTAATGACACAAATAGTGCAAGATCTTATGTACATCTCGACATCATGTCCAAGGTTCAGCCAATAGAAATACTTTTGTAGTACTGCCATTGTCTTCTCGACCCTGAAATGCCCAGCAACTCAGTTGTAGTGTGCTTCCCAAATCATCTTGGCACGCTCGCTCAAAATAACAAAATGGTGTCCTAGGTGGCATAATAGTGCATCCTGGTGGTGAAAATATGGAACTTGACCCTCCAATAGTGTCTGGCATGTCTGGCTGAGTTATGGGTCACTTTTCTTGAGAAGTGGCCAATCAGAAGTCTCGTGTCCACAAGAGTTGAGCACGATGGTTAATGCCATGATCGATGGTTGGTTGAGGCAGTTTGCAACATTATTAGTGCTACCCTTCCTGCACTTGATATTCAAATGGAACTGTTGCAGGTATGTGGACCACTTCTAATTGCGATCATTCTGCAACTTCCCTTGTGTCTATACGAATGGCAGGGGTCGATGGTCTATGTGGATGACCATTTCCTTCCCCAAAATGTAATTCTTCCATTGTCTGTGGGCCTACATAATGGAATACATCTCTTTTTCATAAGTGGGGTACTTCTGAACTGTGTCTAAAAGTGTCTCACTGTGATATGCCACTGGATGCCCCTATTAAGTAAGGACTACCCCAATAGCATAGTTAGAGGTCTTGATCTCAAATGGTTGTTGCAATTCTCGTAATGTGAAAACTAGTGCATAGAAAAGGCAATGTTTCAACTCTGTGAATGCCTTATGTTGAGATTCAGACCAAAAGAATTTTACTTTCACTCCTCCCTTGGTGACTTGACTCAAGGGTTAAGTGATATGAGAGAACCCCAACACGGACCTGTGGTAGAAATTGGCAAGACCCAGAAAGCTGTGGAGCTCTGTCGGAGAGGTTGAGCTAGCCAATCCCAAATGACTTGGATTTTGGATGGATCCACACGCACCCCCCATTCATCAATAATGTATCTGAGATACTAAACCTGGTTCATGCCAAAAGTTCATTTCTCTAAATTGGCACACAACTTATGTTTCCACGGTGTTTGGAGAACCTGTCGAATGTGGTGGAGGTGCTCTTCCCAACTCTGGTTGAAGATCAAGATGTCATCCAAGTACACCACTACAAATGAGTTGGTGAATGGCCACAATATGTCATCCATTAGCCTCATGAAGGTTGGAGGAGAATTCATCAACCCGAAAGGCATAACCAGCTATTCCAAAAGGCCCTCCTTGGCTTTGAAGGAAGTTTCCACACGTCGGAGGGTTTGATTGGTACCTGGTGATATCCGGAATTAAAGTCGATCTTGTTGAAATATTTGGCCTCCTTGAGTTGGTCCAGAAGGTCATCAATCCATGGGAACAGGTACATATTTCAGACAATGATCTTGTTTAGCACCTAATAGTCAATACATAGTCTCCAAGTCCCATCCTTCTTCTGTACCAACACGATCGATCTCCCGCAAGGTGATGAACTCGGTCAAATGTGACCTCTCTGTGGACCCGACTAAATCTACCTATTGATTTTGTTGTTATCCAGAACATAGCGTCAATAGATTGGTCCATTGGGAAACAACACACCTGGGGTCAGATTGATGGAGTGTTTGACCTGACAGTCCAAAAGCACCACTATGGGAAAGGTGAATATCTCCTCATACTCCTCTATGACCCTGTCCATCTATTGTTGTCGTGTGGAGGGGCCCTATCTGGATGTCATGGTCACCATCTTCTTCTTTCCTTGAGGGCGTATCATTAGGAAAATAAATTTCCCAGTTTTGGAAATGAGCTTAGTGCATTGTTTTACAGTAACCAAAGAGATGGTGGTAGGTAGTGCTACCTCTGATATTTTGTACAACTTATTTCCTAAGGTAACAATAACAGCGTGAATCCTTGACTCATACACAATATGTCTCTTCCACAAGTATGGTTGCCATAATAAATCATCACAAACATCAAGAGGAATAATGTCACATAATACCTCATCCGTCAAGGGCTTGATGTTGTATGGAAGGCAACACTACTGGCTGACACGAAGATCCCGTCCTTGGTGAAGCCACCCGATGGTGTACGTCTGTGAGTGTGTTGTGGTTGGTAAGCCTAGCCGCTTCATGACCTCTGCTGAAATGAGGTTCTTTTGGCTCACACTGTCAATAATGAACTATAGCATAGAACCCTTTACCCACATCTGGGAGTGGAAGAGGCACTCCTCCTCCTCTAGATCTTCAAGTTCCTACTTCTGGATCTTCATGGTGGCAATGGTGACATTGGGCTCCACATTGATAATCTTCTTCCCTTTTTCATTCCCCTTGTAGGGTTCTAACTCAGAGTCATAACATGCATCTGATTCAAAAGCCTTCAGCTCGGCCACCAATGACTGCTTGGCTCGACACTCACTTGTGTTGTGAGTGGAGATCTTATGGAACTCACACCACTTTTTCATGTCATTCTTTAGCTTCGTGGTGTTATTATTTTCTTGCAAATTTGGCGGGTTGTCTTGGACCGCCCCGAATTGGCTTTGTCCTTTGTTCTGCGATTTGGGGGAAACTTTCCCTTGCTTCAGATTCACAGATCCAAAGTCTTGATTTTTTTGTTTAAGCTTTTGCTCGATCTTGACAGTGTATTGGTACATCGTGTCAAGCAAGGAGATGTCCAGGAATTCCATCTCATCCTAGATGTACCTGTGTAGGCAACTGCGGTACTTGAGTACCAATTGTTTCTCAGAATCCTTATTACCCACCTTCATGTGAATGGTATGAAAAACATTGGTAAACTCTGGCACAACTTGGTCCCTTCCCTACCGCAGTGTGGTCCACTTTATGTATTTATCCTCATAGCTCCTGACAGTGTAGTATTGCTCCTTGATGGCGTCTTGGAATGAATTCCAAGTGGGTGCGGCTGAAAACAATGAGGGTGTACTTTCATCCTTCTGCTCACGGTAGGTTTCCCACTAGTCCTTGATGTGGGGGGCGGCTTTGAGAAGAGAAAAAGTAATCTTTTCCTGGCTATAAAAGTCATGAACAAAAAAATTTTCTTCTATTATATTTAACCATTTATCTATGATATATGCATCTATTTTTCCCTCAAATATGGGAATGTCAAATTTTACTTGTACCTTAAAAGGAGTGGCACCTCTAGAGTCACTCCTAGATGTGGATGTGGATGTGCCGCTAGTGGGAAATTGTTGAAGGATCTGGGAAAATTTATCCATCATTGGGTTCCTTTGTTTCTCGAGGGCCTCGTCGACCAATATTTTGATAGGATCTCTTTCTCCCTCATCTTTTTTTCTTCCCCCATGGGTGACTGTCAGGGTTTGAGAGTTTGATCTTGCAAAGGTTCAACCAGATCGATCCCTAACTCCTTATACCCTGACCTCGTTGGTGACATGCAAAGAAGGATCGAGAAAGAGAAAACCACTCTGATACCACTAATCTGAATTTAAACAACAATGCAAAAAATTACAGATACAACTCTAAACACAGGGATGCGGCAGAAATAAAACTTCATTTCATTAATATCATAGAACTGAAATATGCTTACATACAAAATGGAAATAAACTAGCTTTGGCGATGTTAGATTACCTTTGAGAAGCGATGTCGCGGCTACATGCCTCTGAACTATGTTACAATGAGGCTTGAAGACCTATTTATTATTGAGAAACAATGGAAAACCCCAAAACATCCAAAAACCTAACCCATTGACGTGTTGGACCCGCAAACATTCAAGGGACCTCCCCGGTATGAAGTCCCAACTAGACCTCACACCATTTGGTGCAGGAGTCCCATCTGGTATGATGGCTCAGTTTCCATTTTCTTAAATAAATTCCTTAGCTCTTTCTTGTCAGCAGGTGAGAGTGGTTCGGTTTGTCTTCGAACAACGAGGTTCACATCCCTGGTGAGTGCTAGTGTTACTTTTGTCAAGGTTCTTTCACCACAGAGGGAGAGGGTGGAAGTGAGTCTCAAGTAGAAAAGGAAGAGTCCCAACTATGACAGAGACACACAACACAATAGGACGTGCAGAGATTCCAGTGGAGTAGTCCACACTGATGCGACAGCCACAAACACACAATGAAGGGATAGCACGTACAACACTCAACGGAGTAGTCCGCACGAGTGCAGTGATCGCTATAACAAGTTTATGGGAAAGGTTTTGTTTAGTGTCTGGCGAGACAACCCACATAGGAAAGACATCGTTAACAACTTGTACAACACATTTTCATAAACATATGTATTAGAAAATCCAAAATAGTTCAATTGTCTTAACACGAGTTAAAGCAACATGAATTACCAGTATCCAAAGAATAGTCTTACAAACAATTACAATACATGTGTGAAAACGTGATGGTCTATTATGAGGCTTCTGAATTAAGCAAAAGTTCCAAGACACATCGGTACACCATACATCAATAACCCCATAAGAGGGGCGTTGGAGCCACTACTCGCTCCTCAAAGAAAAGACTACAAACTCTCAAGGCTATGTGGGAGGAGCCAAGGTGAAAAAGTCTATTGCATGTACAAATGAGGGATATTTATAGCCAAGGGTAAAACTAGCCCTTGTGATTGTTCGAATTCCCTCATGACTATTTGACTTACATGACTCTTCAACTTTACATGACTTTTCAGATTTACATGTGGGTCTCTTGGACTTCCACATACATTACATTGATTTACAATAGTATGGCCCATAGTAGTGATGTTGCCAAGATGACTCATGACATGATAGTGTTCGTATGTTCATGTTGTTGGTGGTGTCCATGGGGAGCCATAGAGTTGTTGGGTGATGGATGTTCTCTTCGTGTATCATAGCTTCACCTCTGCATGACAAGGTGTGCAGAGTCTTCGATGGTCTTGGTGTTAGTGCATGTTCCTCCTTCGCTTGTACTTTGACATGCTTCATGTGTTCATCCATTCGCGAACAAATCTCCTTGCATGCATTCCTTGTTCATCCGTTCACAAACAAATATCCTCACATGCATTCCTTGTTCGTCCTTTCGCGAACAAATCTCTTTGCATGTGCTCTCATTGTTCATCTCATTTGTCATCGTGTAATGTCTCATCCATGTACCTGTATCTACAATCACTCATGACAAGATGACATCAAATCCAGAAATCTCCTAGTCTACCACAATGCATTATCCTTCGATTTCGGATGTAAGTGACCAGGAGAAGGGACAAGGCTCTTGAAACTGCGTAAGATAGATTTCAAGTAGGGATGCGGGCTTCGGGGACTGCCAGTGAAAATTGCACAAAGGTCACTGGGAGACTCGGATGGACAATCTAGATCAGCAATGACTATCCACGGGATTTGTCATGGCTGGAGGGAAGATCTGTGCAATTTTTTGAGGGAACTAGTGCAGGACGCAGAGGGGTTGGCAACAAAAACTGTGCAATTTCTCCGGGGAGCTGGCAGCGGGCTATAGGATGTTTGCTTTGAAAAATTGTACAATGTTTCGAGGAACTGGCATCGGGCTGTCGGAGACTGCTAGAAACAAATTGTGCAATTGTTAGGAGGCTATCCTGTTGAACATCCTTGCATAGTTCCCAAGCTGAGAAGGATGTTGGGAAGCTAAGTGACTGCTCATGAAAATTGTGCAGTTTTATGGGTGAGAAGTAGGTCGGCTGACTAGGTGACTAGCTGGAAAAACTGTGCAATTTTTTGATGGAGATAGTGACGGACACAGGGTGTCTATTCGGCATGTCTGCATAGTTTCTTTATTCAGTAGAGCGGGCAATCTTTGCATATTTTGTGCAATTTTTTGGGGGAGTGAGTCCCGAGGTCACTGCCTGGTCAAACTCTCTGGTTGACCAATTGGAGGCTTGGTTGATGTGGTTACGGATAGCGTAGATTGAAATGGCTTGTTGGGAAACTTTTGTGATATCCTCAGTCACAGTCAGTTTGGTCGATTCCAGGATTACACAGTGACGGTTGCCTGGGAGACAACCTCAAGCTCTGCGCAATTCTAAGCAGCAATACATGATCACTGAGGGTTGAAACTACCAATGAAGCTCAGTGGAGGTCTAACTGTTGGACAAAGATCCAGTCATCATAATTTAAAGAAAATGATTAAGTGTGTGAGAGAGTGAACTTGTGCATGCATGACCTTGCAAACACACACTCAACATGACTCTATGACAAGACACCTCGAACCATCAAGACAAAAACACTCAGTGTGACTAACTGGCGGTGTGAGCAACAAGCACAACACTTGTGATAGATCGTTGAATGACCGCAACGATGCTTGCACAACAATGCATACAACATCGTGCATGAGTGTGATAAATGAGTACATAGCAAACAAAACTCAAACACAACCTTCATCATCACCAGAACGAGGTCGCAAGCATGACATAGCAATCAACATGTCGAAGACAACAGTTCGTCAAACAAGTGAAAAGGAAGAAAGACATGTAAAAGAAACACATAAGATGACTTTTCACATTTGCGCACATGCATGTTACTAAGGACAAGATGATATGAAAATGACAAGCAGTCTTGAAAACTCAACTAAGAGGTGTACTTTGAAAGATGTTCTTTACTTACCATACTTACCCTTAAGATGATCATGCATCCGACAGAGTTTGCATGCGATCCTGATCTTTTCCATTAATCGATTCCTTGGTCCTTCTCCTCAACTCCTTGGGAGCAATTTCAACATGTCACCTTTTCCTGTAGTCACTGAGAGGTAGATCTACGCAATTTCAGTGGACAGTGACTACTGCCGGAATGAGGCCCGTCTATGCAGTTTCTGCATGTGAGACAAACAAGACAACTTGGAAACCACTGCGCAATTTTGAGGCTCAAGGCACTGCTGTGGGATAGAGGTCTTGGGAGGACACCTCTGTGCAATTTCTAAGTGTAGTGCAGCTGGACTGCTCTGCACATTTCTTGAGAGAAATGTTGGTTGATTGACTACTCTATGTATTTTTTGGAGATCAATGTTGGCTAGGGTCTCTACAGGCTGCGGGGTTTCATCAGACAAGGGAGGTTGTTGTCTTTGTACACTGCAGGGTTTTAGCATGCAAGGGAGGAAGCTTCATGGTTGCAGAAGAAAAGCACACAATTCTGGGAAGTTGGATGAGGCTAGGTTTCTTGGGAAATGGCTAAGTGTGAGATTAGTGAAACATATGTAAACATTGATAGGACTCGAATGCGATCACACATAGACACTTAGTGACACAACATAGATCATCTAGAATACATAAGACAAACTTTTCTTGATGCAACAACCTTCGTGACGTGAGTGCATGAGGTGAGTGTGAAACATGTCTATGTGATGACAACCACTCATACACACACAATTCCCTTGAAGCAAGACAAAATTCCCTTTGCATGATAAACAACAACCCCTATGCCCAAATATGACACATGTTGCATGAAGATGAG
Organism: Pinus taeda; assembly: GCA_000404065.3. NCBI lineage: Eukaryota > Viridiplantae > Streptophyta > Pinopsida > Pinales > Pinaceae > Pinus > Pinus taeda. The sequence goes on along the minus strand of APFE031059940.1, from coordinate 177,710 downwards.
AACTCTGACAACTCTTAAGATCAAGGAGGAGAGCTTGAAATCATCAGCTTACCAACAAAAGAACAAGGATATTGATCGCAGGATCCGAGTAGGCTCCAAAATTTGCATGTGAGCAAAAATTTTGGAGGATGGTTGTAGTCACTACAACATAACCATAGGAGATGAAATGCCAACCTATGGGCCCCGTTGGGTAAATTGGTCCATCAACTTCCCAAGGTTGTAACTTTGGCATACGATCTCCATTTGATGCACGCGATACCTCGTTAGAAATATCTATTTGAGGACTACAACTGCTGACATCGAATATCGAGTGGAAAACTCATATTTGCTAATGGTTATTTTCCAAACAACGTCCTTTAAGGCCTTAAAAGGGCATTTAGGGCCTCAAAACGGCTCCAGAAGTTTAGGACTCGAAAAAAATGTCAAAAATAGTAAAATTTGCTACAGTTAAGGAAACTGAAAAAATGAAAGAAACAATGGTGGGGGTCCAAGTGGGAAAGTTGGGTGGCCACCAATATCCACCTGGATCAATCACATGGAAGCTACAACTGACCTGACCTATCTTTCTGATTTTCTAGTACCGAATTGAACTACTTACCATCTTCCCGAAACTACCGAAAGTCCGCAAGTGATTGTTCTCTATGAAGTGCCAACATAACTCCTTCATTATTGACCATCCCAAACAAACATATACAAATTCCTTGTCTCCTCATTATATCTTCGAAGAAGTTCGTCCCTTCAAGCTCTTCGTAGCAGAAAAATAGTAGTTAGTAAAGCAATGGACTCCACCTATTGGGGGCACGAAGATGGTCTCGTTAAGCTCTTCGTAGTAAAAAAATCATTGTTGTAAAGAAATGGAATCCACCTGTTGGGAGCACATGGTTTGCAACGAAGCCCAGTTGCCCACACAAATGTTCATTTATTTATTTTTTATTTCGAATAATTTTTTTTATTTTTTATATTTGATAATACATTTATTTTGAAAAAAGTGGTAGTGGATGTTGCATGGGGGCATGTGTAACCTAGGTGAGTGCTTGGTAAAGGTTGAATAAGGCTAGTTATAGATTTCAAAATGTGGTCTAGTTTTTAGAGTGGTTTGTCTTGGTTTTATAGAGTGAAAGCACTATCCTACAAGTAGAGTTAAATATTTTGTGCAACCATGATGCACATCAATTGTGGGAGCTACAAATACTTGGACCTATTTCGGGAATAATTTTTTTAGGTAGGGAGGAGTTTTCTCCTCCAGATTGATATTTTGAAATGATTATAGTTTCAACCTTTCTTTACCATTATTTCATTTGTTTTATTTCTGAATTTCATATATTGGCATTACATTTACGATCTTCCACATTCTTTGGTATAGGTTGTTGACCTTTAACTGGATATACTTACCTCTTTTCCTTGATGATACCCATCTTTGGTTACATAATTACGAGATCTGGTGGATAAATATATGGAAATGTCAAATTTATAATTACTTAGGTGCTTGACTTATCATCGTCATTAGTTGTGTCAATGATTGATTTAGTATCGGGATCCGGTTGTAGGGCCCTGGTGGTCCTAATGGAGGTAGTTGTCCTAAACTAGAACCAAAAAAGTTAGATGCTCCACTATTAAGGCCTCATTATGTTCTAGTGGCCAGGAATATTGGGAGCTCTTCTTACAAACATAGAAGTCAACAGATCTAAGGATCCATAGTAAAGCATGTACTATTTATACCTATAGTTTCTTCTACTAGTTGACGAGCTCAAATATCCATCATGAACACAATTAATTACTCTAGTATTACACATATATTAACCATAATATTTTAGACTATTAGTTATATATAATTCCTTTTCACTACCATTTATAATGGAATATAGTAAGTTGCTCTAGTTGACTCGTGCTACACTGCGTAATCCATTTGTGCTCGTGGAACAAATTATATTTTCTTATGGATCTATGTAATTCAAAGCCTCACCATGATATTACCTGTATAATTAGAGCATGCTCGTAATTAAAGATAAAATATGCACTGAATTGAAAAGAAAGAGATGTAGCTCTCAGGTGTGGCCTGCACCTGGAGACTACACTCACAAAACTTGAGAGGATTCTCTCGTTCACTCTATTACCATTCAATCAAAAGATTACATCATTAAATACAATACTAGGAAATAGGAAGTTGTACCCAAACCCCATAACTATAGGAACTAATCCTAAACTAGGGAGAAAGTTACAACAATGTAACCATTTTCTCCATTAATAATAGAATAATATTAATTATTCTCAACTCCCCCCCTTAATGGAGAAAGGGTTCTCCTGAACTCCTAGCATCTTTCTAAACAATTCAAATTTAACTCGTGCAAGAGGCTTTGTAAAAATGTCAGCCACATTGTCACAAGTTTTACAATATTCAACAGCAATTTCATTTGACTGTATTTTCTCTCTAACAAAATGGAACTGAGTGTCTATATGCTTGGTGTTTTTCTGGAACACTGGATTGTATGCTAATTTGATGGTGCTCTGGTTGTCGCTTTTGATAGAAGTGGGTTGCTTCTGTTCTTTTTCTGCATCTTTGAGAAGTCTCCTCAACCAGATCGCTTCACATGTTGTTGCACACAATGCTTGATACTCAGCTTCACATGACGACAAAGCTACAGTATTTTGTTTCTTGCTGCTCCATGCTAGGACCCCGGAACCTATGTTGAATGCATAACCTGTGATGGACCTCCGATCATCTAGGTTACCTGCCCAGTCTGAGTCTGGAAAACCTGCTAGAGTAACATCAGGTACATCAGTGTACAAAATACCAAAATGAACAGTACCACAAAGATACCTCAACATGCTTTTTGCTGCATTCCAGTGACTTTCAAGCGGTTTCACCATAAATTGGCTCAGCACACTAACAGAGTATGCCAAGTCAGGTCTGGTTGTTGTAAGATATATCAGGCTGCCAACCAGCTGTCTATACATTGTGGCATCTACCTCCTTAGTGCCATCATCACTGCTTAATTTCAGATTCTGCTGCAAAGGTGTTGCTGTTGTTCTACACTGATCCATAGAAAACTTTTCTAATAGATTTCTAGCATACTTCCCTTGGGTAAGAAAAGTTTGCCCAGTATCTCTAAATACTTCTAATCCCAGACAATAGTGAAGGCTTCCGAGATCCTTCATTTCAAAAACTTGTGCCATCAGCCTTTTGATTCCTTTGATTAAATCAAATGCATTTCCTGTTATAATCATGTCATCCACATACAAAGAAATCAAAACAATCTGCCCCTGATTATTGTACTTGGTATACAAATTTGGGTCATTTAAACTTCTATGGAAACCATACTCTATAAAGAAAGAATCAACTTTTTCATACCACGACCTGGGTGCTTGCTTTAAACCATATAAAGCCTTTTTCAGTCTGCAAACAAGATGTTCCTGCCCCTGCTTTACATATCCTTCTGGCTGTACTAAGTAAATTTCTTCTTTTAAATCACCATTTAAAAATGCAGATTTGACATCAAGATGGTATAATTCCCAATTATGTTTAGTAGCTAAAGCAATAAGTAATCTGATTGTATTTAGCTTTGCTACATGTGCAAAGGTATCATCAAAATCTATACCTTCTCTTTGTGAATATCCTTTTGCAACCAACCTAGCTTTTAACTTATCTATACTTCCATCTGCATTCATTTTTGGTTTGAACAGCCACTTACATCCTATAGGAGTTTTATTTTTAGGCAGTTCTACTAAATCCCAAGTATCATTTCTAAAGATTGATTCCATTTCTTCATCCATTGCAGCTCTCCATTCCTTAAATTGGCTAGCTTCTTTATAATTAGAGGGTTCTACAATGTTCAAAACTTTTGACATTAAAGCATAGCTTCTCAACTTCAATGGTAATTGAGTCTTCCTACCTGACCTCCTTGGTAGGGGTGGACTTACCTCAAATTTGTTTTCCTCTGCAATAATTGGGCCTGCTTTTTCACCTACTTGCTGTTCTTCTTCATTCTCTTATTCCTTCTCCTGTTCCTCCTCCCTCTCATCCTCGCTGCTTTCCTCCAACATCAATGGAATGTGCCAATCATCTCCAACATCAGCTTTCCTTTCCTGCACCTGTTCATGAAAGACTACATCTCTACTAGCAAATGTCTTACGAGACTCAGGATTGAACAGTTTGTATGCCTTAAACTCTGTGCCATAACCAACGAAGATGCATTTAACTGCCTTAGGGTCCAATTTCTTTCTATCAGTTTTGGGTACATGTGCAAATGCCTTTGACCCAAAGACTCTTAAGTGATTTACTACTGGTTTAAATCCATATAAAGCTTCAAAAGGGGTTTTCAAACCAAGAAACCTAGTAGGACTTCTATTTTTCAAATATACAGCAGTATTTATCACTTCTGCCCAAAACATATTAGATAGACCCTTACCTTGCAGCATGCTCCTTGCACACTCCACCAATGTTCTGTTTTTACGCTCCGCAACTCCGTTCTGCTGTGGTGTATGCGACACTGTATATTGCTGGACAATCCCATGAGTTTTGCAGTACTTCATGAATTCCTTTAATTTGTATTCTCCTCCTTGATCAGACCGGAGAATTTTAATACTTTTTCCAAACTGTTTTTCTACCAGGGTTTTGAACTCTATAAAACATTGGAAAGTCTGACTTTTCTTGTTTAAAAAATAAACCCAAGAATACCTAGTGCAATCATCAGTAAATAACAAAAAATAGTATGTTCCCCCTAGCGACCTTGTCTGCATGGGACCACATACATCAGTGTGCACTAGCTCTAAGATTTATGTTTGCCTCCTCCTATCATGCACAGGAAACTGTTCTCTGTGCATTTTCCTAGGGCACAACCATCACAGTTCAACTGAATGTTACGAAAGATGGGGAGACCTTCGACCATACCTTTCTTTTTTAACAACATTAGATCCTGCAGATTCAGATGACCAAACCTCTGATGCCAGAGTTGTTCAGCTGTCAACTCTCCTGCAACCATGGCTTGCTTCGATATACTTTTTGCATCCAACTTGTATAGGCTTCCAACTCGCATGCCTGTTGCAACAATTTCATTCCTGCAATCCTTTATCACACAGTGAGTCTTAAAGAATTCGACATGCATATCCTGGTCAGCCATCATGGATACAGATATCAGGTTTTTCTTTATTCCAGGTACATATAACACATTTGAAAGGTGACTAATTTTTCCATTAGGCAACTTAACTGAAATCACCCCATGACCTTTAATCTGATATCCATTATCATCCCCTAGATATAGTTTTGATCCATTTATAACTTCTTCAAGACTGTCCAAAAATTCTTTATTACCTGTCATGTGTGATGATGCTCCGGAATCGACATACCAGATGTCATCTTCATTTGATGCTGTTAGGGCACAGTCGACTGTGAACAGTCGAAATTCATGACTGAAGTCTTCTTCCTCTTCTACAAAATATCCTCTGTGTTATGGATTTACCTGTCTCCTCCTTGCCTCATCGGCCTGCTTCTTATGATAAAAATCTCTCTGTATATGACCCATTTTCCCACAATGAAAACATTTCTTTTCATAATGATTTGCAAGCATACCTTTCTGAGAATGCGGATTCTTCTGTGATGGTCCTCCTCTTTGCTTTGATTGCTGCTGTGACTGCCTTCCTTTGGATAGTCTTTGTTTTGCAACCAGCGGGAGATTGTCACTTTGGGGGTTCAGATTCAGGTTCTGCCTTCGATCTTCCTCTTGCTGCAAGATCGCAGTGAGATCATCGAACGAGGGTTCTTTCTCCCTTGCCGAGACTCTAGTGATGAAGGTTTAAAAATCATCACGCATCCCATTCATCGTAATTGCAACAAGATCTTCATCAGCCACCGCCACTCCAATGGCTCCCAATCCGTCTTTAACATCCTTAATTCGTGCTACAAATGCAGTAGCAGACTCCCTTTCGTCCATTCTCATCGAGAATAGCTTGCTTTTCAGAGCCAAAACTCTGTTTGTATTCTGGGTCTCATAGAGATTTTTGATTTTCGTCCAGATCTCAGCGGACGATTTACAATCTCTGATGTGTGCAATGACATTGTCTTTTACAGACATCTTCAACAGGACTTTGGCTTTGTTTTCTCGTTTTTCCCAGTCTTCCTTCTGTTGAGCTGCTGCCGGTTTCTGCTCGTCGCCTGTCACTATAGCCCAAGCATTCGCACCTTCGAGCAGAGTCTGGATCTTGAACTTCCAGTTTGTGAAATTCGATCCGTTGAGTTTACTAGACTCGTTAAGGTACGACTCCATTGTGTTACTCATTTTGAATCTATTTAACAACAAACAAAAAATACCTGTCAGATCTGTCTGGCACTCCCGCTCCAATGAGCAACTTCGGCGTTTCCAACACAGACGAATCACCGATCTGATCACAGTTGATCCGATCCACCTCTTCCGGATTGATCTGCCACTTCGGCGATCCTGCTCTCCTTGCAGATCGCCAACACGAAGTCGAGGTTTCCCGCAGATCTCCTCTGGTGCCTTCCCGATCTGTCTCTCTCGGACTGATCTGCACCTCCGCCGATCTGCTCCGTTTGCAAACCACCAAACGAAGTTCACGCTGTTCAGGAATCTCCTTGGCGCTACCCCGAGCGAAAAATCCGTGCTAATCGGCCTTTCTGCTAAAAAAAAAGAAAATTCCGAGTCCGAGCCAGGTGTTCTGCAGTCCACCTGCTCAATCGAGCACAGAGATCTTGTGTACACACTCTGCCACATAGGCACTTCAAGCCTCACAGGCAATTCTGCCACACGGGCAAGCTAGCTTCTAAAGGCACTTCAGCCTCACAGGTGACAAAGATCAGGCTCACTCAATCTGAGCTCTGATACCAAGATAAAATATGCACTGAATGAAAAAAAAAGAGATGTAGATCTCAGGTGTGCCTGCACCTGGAGACTACACTCAAAAAACTTGAGAGATTCCCCTCGCTAACTCTATTACCGTTCAATCAAAAGATTACATCATTAAATACAATACTAGGAAATAGGAAGTTGTACCCAAACCCCATAACTATAGGAACTAATCCTAAACTAGGGAGAAAGTTACAATAATGTAACCATTTTCTCCATTAATAATAGAATAATATTAATTATTCTCAACTAAATCTTCCGTAATTGTTTCCTAGAAATGCAGGAGCCCGCGTAATTGTTTCCTAGAAATGCAGGAGCCCGTGCAATCTTTTTATTAGAAAATTTGTCTGCACGATTACATCCTCGGCAGATATGTTCAGACGCAGGTGGTCTCTCGGATATTTATTCCTCTTGCCAATGATTTTCATGGATCACCATCTGTCCAACATTAGATCACGCGAGTATAACCACTCGATGCCTTTGCACAAACCACAAATTGAACGTGCTGAAGCGAACATGCTCCCAAAATACACAAGCAACGCACACGACCTTTGTATATTCAACCTGATGCTCTCCCGACAAAGTTACATAGGAGCGTGATCAAACACAAGACCTTCATATATATTCAGTCTCCCAACAAAAATACATAGGCAACAACATTGTGGATCGATTTGGATACATATTGAAACAATTGGCAGACATTGCTATTTTGAAATCCGCTTGAACAATGTGGAAATGGCTCAAATTCCTCCTTCATTTCTTAACAAAATGTTGAGGTTGAAGAGATTTTCATTGTGAAATCCGCCTTCAATAATGAAGAAATGGTTGCAATTACATTACACACTGTTAATTAAATGTTAGCCTTGAATTTAAGGAATATTAATTACAACAAAAAACAAAAAGTTATCTAAATTTAGAAAAAAATAATACTAATGACATTTTATAAAGATACATAAAGAGCTTTAAATTAAAAAATATAACAAACCAAAATAAATAACTTTTAAATTTTAAAAAATGGAAAATAAAAAATTGAAAGCTAAATTAAAAAAAAAGACAATTAATTGTTTTTGAGATAAAATATTGGCAATTTCAATGTTACAATGACCTAAGTGTTGATGGAAAAAAGAAAAAATTAAAATTAAATTTAAAATAACATTTATTTGTTTTTAAATTAAAAAATTTGGAGTTTCAAAGTAAAACATAAAATATAGAACCTATTTGTACATAAATTGTACCTTGAAATTCTTATATAATAACTTTTTGATAATTAATAATTTAGAACATAACTCAAATGTGGAAGAAGAATAAATTCAATAAAATGTACTTCACATATAACCCTAGAAACTTGTTCAGCATAGACTTTATCAAGAGTATTTAGTTTTTTGTTTTTGACATCTTTATATTTTGGTGTATTTTGTGAATGGGGATACCTCCTTCTCTATATTTCACTTGAATATGACAACCAAATTTATCAAGTAAAAGGGTTTAGTTGGTACCAATCAATTAAACTTTGAATAGAATATTAAAGGGAACATAATGAACTTTTCTACTTCAAATTATATTCTTGTTTCAATAATTGTAATGCTTAAGATGGACCAACTAATCACCAAAATTTATTCTTCTCAAGCATTACTATGGAGGAGTGAATCACTTATTCTTTTGTCTAACCTAGAAATAATTTCTTATCCTCAATTTATTCTTAGACATGTTCATATTGAAACAATCCTTGCAATTATCATTATCTTCCTTACTCAAATCCTAATTCAAATTACTAAAGAAAGTCTATTATTACATGGTCTATTAACAAAATATAAAATGGTGCGCATAATATTTTTATGCATAATATTCTCTAAATACAATAGGATAATTCTTAAGATAATTATGAAATATCTATGCCTAATTAATAATAATACTAAAATTTTATATATTCGAGTTGTTTCCAAACTAGATTAAGACATTGCATAAATAAAAAATGTTACAACTTATATATAATAACTAATGTTTTTTGTTTTTTATTTAACTATTCAAATAAGATTATTATTATAATAAAAATATATTGTTAATATAAATAAAGAATATACCATCTATATTTTGCCAAATTAATTTATAATTTAATATTATTGTATTATGAACCACCCTTCACAATAGAAAGCAATTTTGAGGGAATAGAATATTTGGGAGAGACCATCATGAAAAATAAAAAAATAAGTATAAATAATATTATTTCTAATAGAATAAATATTATTTAAAAACTATTTGAAAAAAGAAGGTACAGTCTTACTTATAGAGGTATTGGCTTTTTCATTAGAATTCACCAATACAATTTCAAGAAATATTGTGATCTTTCATTGTTTCAAATTAGCTAGAAAAAATTCAAGTGAAAAAGTCATTTTTTTCTATTAGTTAAACTTGGTCGAAAAAAAACCTTTATTATCAAATTTTCAAAAATATTTATTTTATATGTTTTCAATTTTTTCTAACTTTAATGATAATGCTAATTAAATATTCAATCCATACCTACTTTGACATGATAAAATAGTGTAGAAATAAGTATTATTTTTTATTTTCTATATGCCTTTCCATTATCTTCTTTGTAAACACCATCATGCATGCGCAATACCATTTTTGTAGTGACTAACTTAGAGAAATGGATTCCATGGAATGCTTTTCAGTTATGATGATGGACCATCAACGGAGAAAGTTTTTCTTTATGATGTAGCGTGACTGAATAAGAATTTTACAATATGTTGCACACTTCTAGCTC
>APFE031059940.1:106433-168079 GCA_000404065.3 Pinus taeda | reverse complement strand
AAACAAAAGTTTAAAACAGGAAAACATACTAGTAAAGGCATACTTGATTATATCCATTCAAATGTTTGGGGACCAGCCCCTACAACTTCATATGGTGGTTCGTCTTATTTTGTATCATTCATTGATGACTTTTCTAGGAAGGTTTGGGTCTACATGTTGAAAAGAAAGTCTGATGTGTTTTCTGTTTTCAAGCAGTTTAGAGCATTGGTAGAAAACAACACTAGTAGAAAAATAAAATGTTTAAGAACTGACAATGGTGGTGAGTTTACTTCCAAGGAGTTTGACAGCTATTGCAAGGATACAGGGATCGAGAGGCATAAGACCACAGTTTATACTCCTCAGCAAAATGGAGTTGCTGAACGCATGAACAGGATTCTTCTCGAGAGAGCAAGGAGTATGTTGAGTAACGTCGGGTTGCAAAAGGAGTTGTGGACGGAAGCAGTGGCAACAACTTGTTATGTGATAAATCGATCTCCATCGACGATGATAGATTGCAATATTCCGCAAGAGCTATGGAAAGAACACCCTTGTGACTATTCTAAACTCGGAGTGTTTGGTTGTGATGCATATTCTCTAGTGCCTAAACATCAGCGAACTAAGTTAGATCCAAAGTCTAAAAGGTATATCTTTGTTGGGTATGGTGTTGGAACAAAGGGATATAGATTGTGGGATCTTACTACCCGCAAAATCATCATCAACAGAGATGTAAAGTTTAATGAATCCTCTCTTGTAGAGTTAGATGTAGATAGTAGATTGAAACAGGATGATGTATCTGACTTTCAGCACATTCAATTTGATAGCATTTCTAACGATAGTCATGATGACCATAGTTCAGATACTAGTCATGAACAATTTTTAGAATCAAAACATGAATAGGGTTCAGGTTTAGATCATGAACAGGTCTCAGATACTGATCGGCAAGAAGTTCCTACAGGTGGTAGTCAGCCAATTGAGGAAGCGCCAGAAACATCCTTAAGAAGGTCGACAAGAATCAAACGGCCACCAAGAAGGTATGATGATTATGTCACTTCTGTTGCATTTACTGCTAATGACAATGAACCTTTGTGCTATCAGGAAGCAATAGAAGGTTCGAAAAGTGATAAGTGGAAAGCAGCCATGAAGGATGAAATGATGGCCTTGAGTAAAAACGGCACATGGGATCTGGTGGAGCTTCCGAAAGGCAGGAAAATTGTGGGGTGTAAATGGGCCTTCAAGCTGAAACGAGGTGTGAATGATACGGAAGACAGGTACAAAGCGCGACTGGTTGCAAAAGGGTTTTCTCAGAAAGTTGGTATTGACTTTCATGAGATTTTTTCACCAGTGGTTAAAATTGTTTCAATTAGAATTGTTTTAGCATTAGTGGCTTTGTTTTATTTGGAGTTGCAGCAGTTAGATGTTAAGACTGCATTTCTACATGGTGATTTAGATGAGGAAATATATATGGAACAACCGGAAGGGTTTGTTCAGCATCGCAATGAGAAATTTGTCTGCAGGATCAAGAAGTCATTATATGGCCTGAAGCAGTCACCTCGGCAGTGGTATAAGAAGTTTGATTCTTTCATGTTGAGTCAAAAATATGTTAGAAGTGAATATGATCATTGTGTTTATTTCAAACAGTTGAATAATGGCATATTCATTATCTTGTTATTGTATGTTGAAAATATGCTTTTAGCAAGCAAAATCATAGAAGAAATCAACAAGTTGAAGACTCAGATGGCAAGGACATTTGATATGAAAGATCTAGGAGCAGCAAGACAGATTTTGGGCATGGAGATTTTCAGAGACAAGGACAATGGTAAGCTGTGGCTATCACAACAGAAGTATGTTGAGAAAATACTTTTGAGGTTTGGTATGAACAATGTGAAGCCTGTATCGATCCCTTTAGCTTCCCATTTTAAGCTTTCTTCGAGTTTATGTCCTAATACAGATGAAGAAAAGGATTATATGTCTCGAATTCCTTATGCCAATGTAGTAGGATGTTTGATGTATGCGATGGTATGTACGCGACCAGATATTTCTCATGCAGTTGGGGTTGTCAGCAGGTACACGGCAAATCCGGGTAAAGAACACTGGTCAGCAGTGAAATGGGTGCTTCGGTACTTGAAAGGCACAAGTAGTTATTGTATTTCTTACAATAAGAGTAGTGAATATGTTTGCGGATATGTTGATTCCGATTTTGCAGGTGATTTTGATAAGAGGAGATCAACTTCAGGGTACGTCTTTACTCTTGCAGGTGGAGCTATAAGCTGGATGTCAAAGCTACAGAACATTGTTGCTTTGTCTACTACTGAAGCAGAATACATTGCTGCTTCTCATGCTTGCAAAGAGCTGGTTTGGTTGAAAGGTTTGCTTGGTGAGTTTGGTAGGTTACAGGATAACATCAGGCTACTTTGTGACAGTCAAAGCGCAATACATTTGGCTAAGAATCCGACCTATCATAGTAAGTCAAAGCATATTCCAATCAAATATCATTTTGTAAGACAGGTTATCACTAAAAGGGGTGTTTCTCTTGAAAAGGTGCATACAAAGGAGAACTGTGCAGACATGTTCACAAAACCAGTTTTGTTGGAGAAGCTACGCTGGTGTTTGGCTTCTCTTGGCTTGTAGAAAAGATAAAATAATAATAACAGGGCATCAGGCGAATTGTTGTCAAGGTGGAGATTGTTGAGATTTTCTGTTTGTAGTGAAATAGGCAGAAATCTCTGTAGGTGACAACAATAGGGATTCAGTTCCTAGATTAGCTCCAGGTTGTTGGGAGGGAGTTAATGCCTCCTATATTTGATGTGAGGGAGTTATGAGGTTGTTAGATTCTCTATTCTATATAATAGGCAATCATTCGGATGGTTTTCAAAGAGAGTGTGAGGATTTCTTGATGTAATCTCCAAGTTTGATTAATATATTCTTGATGCCTATGTTTGGTGGACGTAGCCCAGATTGGTTGGTTGAACCACGTTAAAGCTGTGTTCTATGTGTTTGATCTTCTGCTGTGTGTTTAATTTGTTTGCTGAGCACCTGATCCAACATCAATTTTATTAAATGCGGCTCAAAAAAATTTGGTCTTCAACCATTATCCAAGCCACCCTATGCGTACGTAATCTTCCAAGCCACCCTTTCAGAAATGGCACATGCATAAATCATCATGCTAGCACTCGTTTCTTCTTGCTCTCCCAGGATTAGTAATGAAAATAAGGCAGATGAATCAACACAGACACTTTATGGGATCCATTGTTCAACAATCGTGAATGATTATGTCAATCCGAACCAATACACAACTCCCTAAAAAATTTTTAGGTTGGAAAATAAAATCCCACAGCCACTTTTCCAAGGAGTAGTCTACCCAGGCGGTAGAATGGCCCGGATTCCGTCACCGGCCGGAAAAACCTCCAGCTCCGGCTGCCGGCAATTTCTCCACCCTCTGCGGCCAGAGCTGGAGGTTTTTCTGGCCGGTAACGGAATCCGGGCCATTCTACCGCCTAAGTAGACTACTCCAAAAAAAAATGTTTCTCGGCTACAGATAATTCCTTCGCCGCAATTATATTTGGTGCCTTTCTCGATCCTCTTCAAATTATTTCACGGCTCCATTTAAAGTGATATACAATTTCGTCCAACACTAAACCTTTCCTTTCTACTTCCGCAATCAAAATTATTTTCTGAAATTGACAATCTAAAAAAATTTCTAGAGCGGTTCATATTCAAAAGACAATTTCGCGCATACCACTAGATTATAGGAGTTGATAACCTTGGCTATAATCTGTAATTGAAAATTGAAACTCGTAGATTGAGTCAAGACCAAGGCTCTGATATCACTGTAATGTTCTAAATGAAATAAATTTGAAACAAACAAAAATTTTCTTCTAAATCAAAATTTCTTGGGGTAAAAATGTTATTCATAAACGGAAGATTTCCATTTAAAATTAAACAAAAGACTGCAATCGCACAACACAATGAATAGGGATAATCTCAACTTTATTATATTATATAAACTAGGGTTTACATGCACATACAACGCATATAGTTGAGATAAACTGGCCTCAACCATAGTTACCATAATGCCACAATTGACCTCCAAAACAAACTGAATTGAACCATGAATGGATCCACTAAGGTAAAAGATGGTTACTCACCCACTCTCATTGAATCACCTGACCTGGGGCTACTGCTGAAGTAGAAAACTAGGTTCTTAAACCTCTACACAAGAAACAATATCAAACCCAAGATGTCCCCAAATTACCTTCTCCTCCTTTTTTATAGATCTGGTGGATATATCTCTAGCCTCGAGAAGCTTCTTATTTTATTCTTTTATTATTATTCTAGAAGATCCATTATCATCCCCTAGATATATTTTTGATCCATTTATAACTTTTGCAAGACTGTCAAAAAATTCTTTATTACCTGTCATGTGTGATGATGCTCTGGAATCGACATACCAGATGTCATCTTCGTTTGATGCTGTTAGGGCACAGTCGACTGTGAACAGTCGAAATTCATGACTGAAGTCTTCTTCTACAAAATATCCTCTGTGTTTTGGATTTACCTGTCTCCTCCTTGCCTCATCAGCCTGCTTCTTATGATAACAATCTCTCTGTATATGACCCATTTTCCCACAATAAAAACATTTCTTTTCATAATGATTTTTGCAGCATCCTTTTCTGAGAATGGATTCTTCTGTGAGTTCCTCCTGTTTGCTTTCATTTGCTGTGTCTGCCTTCCTTTGATAGCTTCGTTTTGCCACCGCCGAGAGATCGTCACTTTGGGGGTTCAGATTCAGGTTCTGCCTTCGATCTTCCTCTTGCTGCAAGATCGCAGTGAGATCATCGAACGAGGGTGCTTTCTCCCTTGCCGAGACTCCAGTGATAAAGGTTTGAAAATCATCACGCATCCCATTCATCGTAATTGCAACAAGATCTTCATCAGCCACCGCCACTCCAATGGCCCCCAATCCGTCTTTAACATCCTTAATTCGCGCTACAAATGCAGTAGCAGACTCCCTTTCGTCCATTCTCATTGAGAATAGCTTGCTTTTCAGAGCCAAAACTCTGTTTGTATTATGGGTCTCATAGAGATTTTTGATTTTCGTCGAGATCTCAGCGGACGATTTACAACCTCTGATGTGTGCAATGACATTGTCTTTCACAGACATCTTCAGCAGGACTTTGGCTTTGTTTTCTCGTTTTTCCCAGTCTTCCTTCTGTGGGGCTGCTGCCGGTTTCTGCTCGTCGCCTGTCACTATAGCCCAAGCATTCGCACCTTCGAGCAGAGTCTGGATCTTGAACTTCCAGTTTGTGAAGTTCGATCCGTTGAGTTTACCAGACTCGTTAAGGTAAGACTCCATCGTGTTACTCATTTTGAATCTACTTAACAACAAAAAAAAAATACCTGTCAGATCGATCTGTTGCCTCTGCTACCGATCTGCAGTGTCTGGCACTCGCGCTCCAATGAGCAACTTCGGCGTTTCCAACACAGCCGAATCACCGATCTGATCACAGTTGATCCGATCCACCTCTTCCGAATTGATCTGCCACTTCGCCGATCCTGCTCTCCTTGCAGATCGCCAACACGAAGTCGAGGTTTCCCGCAGATCTCCTCTAGTGCTTTCCCGATCTGTCTCTCCCGGACTGATCTGCACCTCCGCCGATCTGCTCCGTTTGCAAACCACCAAACGAATTTGACGTTGTTCAGGGATTTCCTTGGCGCTACCCCGAGCGAAAAATCCGCGCTAATTAAAAATCGCTTAGAGTAAATTAATTGGCGCGTTTTTCTCGGCAAAATCCGCGCTAATCGGGCTTTCTGGCACAATGGCGCGATTTCTCCCTCAAAATCCGCGCTCTAGCACGATTTCTCCCTGAATTTCCGCGTTCTAGCGCGATTTCTCCCTGAAATCCCGCGCTAATCGGTCTTCTGGCGCAACTGTCAGCGCAAAATCCGCGCCAATCGGCCTTTCTGCTCAAAATAAATAAATAATTAAAAAAATTAAAAAAGGTGTTCTGCAGTCCACCTGCTCAATCGAGCACAGAGCTCTCGTGTACACACTCTGCCACACAGGCAGGCTAGCTTCTACAGGCACTTCAGCCTCACAGGTGACAAAGATCAGGCTCACTCAATCTGAGCTCTGATACCAAGATAAAATATGCACTGAATTGAAAAGAAAGAGATGTAGCTCTCAGGTGTGGCCTGCACCTGGAGACTACACTCACAAAACTTGAGAGGATTCTCTCGTTCACTCTATTACCATTCAATCAAAAGATTACATCATTAAATACAATACTAGGAAATAGGAAGTTGTACCCAAACCCCATAACTATAGGAACTAATCCTAAACTAGGGAGAAAGTTACAACAATGTAACCATTTTCTCCATTAATAATAGAATAATATTAATTATTCTCAACTATTAAGGTGCACATTAATTGCTCATAAATTTATCAAGGGGTAAAATACTAAGTACAAGAAAATCCATGATTAGATAAGTGAACTAACTTATATGCCTTGATAGTATACATTAACTAAGCAATGGAAGTGATACTACTATTGCAACGAGGGGAAAACCAAATTATCTTATATTCTTGTGTGTTTCTTTCAAAAGAATTATATTTTTATAAGTTTAATATGAATTGATTATTATATATCAATTTCAGATAATTAATAGCAAAATTTAACACTAAAAAACCATATCCTCATAATTATGAACACTCATCTAAAACCTTCTTTCGATAAAATCATTCTTTCTTTTAAGACTGTTCATAATCTAGAAATTCATTTCGTCTAAAACTCTCTTTCTAAAATCATCCGACACCTATTCTAGAATAACTTAATATGCTCGATATTAATTTTTACATCACAGCCCAACTCTAAATTGTATTCTCTTAATATACATAGTAAAAGCCAAAGACTCATAAATTTCAAATATAGATATATTTTTCAATACTTTGCCTATGAAAATTCTATTGATACCGTTTTAATGGAATGTTAAGAAAAATTAAATATACAAAATATATAAACATATATATAAGATGATAGAACTTGTGAATCCAGATTAATTTATTAATCAAATGCAATTATATATATACAAGAAGTGTTGTCTCAAGATAGGTATGCTATCTTGGACACACAATCTGTTGGTTGAGAGATTATCTCAACCACACAGCAATGTAGGAAATAGATCCTAACTACTAGGAACAGATTCCTTTACTTAGTAAAAATTACAACTAAGACAAGTAGGAATTAGATATTCCAACACTCCCCCTTAATGAATAATTGTCTCCATGTAAATTTGTAAAATATAGTTGTGGTCAAATATACCAAAAAGAATATGTTGGTGTCCATATAAAGGAGCAACCATCCATCAGAATGCATGGGTATTAACCGCTGCAACCGCCAGTCTTGTAGGATGTCCTTCGCATACATGGTTCTTCCAACCATTATAATTGCACACCTATACCTGTACATATAAATCCCCCTCCAATATCATCATGGGTTTTATCGGATTACGCGTAACTATGCTGTGGGTTTTATCGGATCACCCTCAACCATGCCACCAAGGGCTCTCAGCCACCAAGGCTAACCATAGCCATGAAGGCTCAACAATGCCACCAAGGCACTCAATTCAGCCATGAAGGCTCTTCATGTTAAAATGATACCATGTTAAAATGAGATACCACTAGGGCACTCTAGTCACCATGGGCCAAGGGTTTTGTCGGCGAACCCTAAACCATGTTTACATGAATCTCTATCCACTTCACTCCCACACGTGGTTTCCGGCTTACCACAAACTGACACTGTAAATACATTGTGGTTTCCGGCTAACCACAAACCTGCAATTACAAATTGGTTTTAAGATTACCACGAACTATATGAGGATACCCATTCCTCATCAGGGTTACATTACACACTCCAATTTGTGGTTTCTGACTTACCACAAACTGACACTGCAAATACAATGTGGTTTTCGGCTAACCACAAACCTGCAATTACAAATTGGTTTTAAGATTACCACGAACTATATGGGGATACCCATTCCTCATCAGGGTTACATTACACACTCCAACTTTTGGAGTTACCAGGTACATACATTACAAAAGACCACCACAAAACGTCCTAGACTTGCTTAAAATTAGAATGTGTGATATACTATAATCATCATGAGTCTATTCTCAAACACACTCAAACTCACACAAACTGGATTTTACAGATTGATATGGAGACAAGTACTCATTAAGGGGGAGTGTTGGAATATCTAATTCCTACTTGTCTCAGTTGTGATTCTTACTAAGTAAAGGAGTTTGCTCCTAGTAGTTAGGATCTATTTCCTACATTGGTGTGTGGTTGAGATAATCTCTCAACCAACAGATTGTGTGTCCAAGATAGTATACCTATCTTGAGACAACACTTCTTGTATATATGTAATTAAATTTGATTAATAAATTAATCTGGATTCATAAGTTTTATCATGGTATGAGAGCCCTGAGGGCCTAGCCCCTCCTGGGCTGAGGAAATAAAGAGTTTAGTGTATGTTGTTTGTCCATCAGTTTTTTTTTTGGTTTGTTTAAGTTCTTAAGAGGTTGATTGAAATCGTGTGAAGCATGCTGCTACTTTAGTCCGGCGTATACAGGACGTTGTAAGCTCTGTTGCCAATGAAGGCCTGCGAGCGTCTTTTGGAGGGCTAAGTTGTTGACGATTGGTTCCTCCACACATGTAGAGCCGAGACCTGTTGGTGCCATTTGTGGTAACCAAATTCGTAGAATATTTTAGCAGAGTGAAGGTGTGATCAGTTAAAAGTTTGCAGCCTCTGGCAATCGATGGTACAGTGAAAGTGGAGGTTCTGACAATATTACTTTATAAAAGAAAGGTTTCACTGTAGAAATTTCACAATTTGTTTGAACCTTCACGGCAAATAAATCAGAGTATATGTAATCGAGGAGAAATATAAGAAAAACACCACATAACCGCATTACAATGCGTTTGTGGAAGTATCCCTGCAAATCAGTTCTGAAAAAAACAATGTGGAAAGTTGCCAATGATGGTCGCGTGGAGTCCCATGGCCTGCAAGAAGAATCATAACTGCCATCCATCGACAACAAATACCCACCATCATGATGAAAGTTACAACCAACAGAACTGTGAATTAAATGGAAAAACAGAGGGACGAAGAAGAATGGTTTATAAGCCTAGTGCCCTATCCGCTTGCTCCACTACATCGCTTCTCTGCACTTCCACGATTTTGTTTCTTCAAATAAACGAAGATATATTTGTAATGCGGTTATGTGGTATTTTTTCTTATATTTCTCCTCGACTACTACATATACTCTGAATTATTTATCGTGTAGGTTCAAACAAATTGTGAAATTTCTACAATGAAACCTTTCTTTCGTAAAGTACTATTCTGAGAACCTCGACTTTCACTGTACCATCGATTGCCAAAGGCTACAAACTTTTAATTGATCACACCTTCACTTGGCTGAAATATCCTACGCATTTGGTTACCACAAATGGCACCAACAGGTCTCGGCTCTACTTGTGTGGAGGAACCAATTATCAACAACTCAACCCTCCAAAAGATGCCCGCAGGTCTTCATTGGCAACAGAGTTTACAACGTCCTGTATACGTCGGATCAGAGCGGTAGCGTGCTTCACACAATTTCAACCAGTCTCTCAAGAACTTAAACAAACCAAAAAAAAACTGATGGACAAACAACATACACTAAACTCTTTATTTCCTCGGCCCAAGAGGGGCCAGGCCCTCAGGGCTCTGATACCATGACAACACTTGTGAATCTAGATTAATTTATTAATCAAATGCAATTACATATATACAAGAAGTCTTGTCTCAAGATAGGTATGCTATCTTCGACACACAATCTGTTGGTTGAGAGATTATCTCAACCACACACCAATGTAGGAAATAGATTCTAACTACTAGGAACAGACTCCTTTACTTAGTAAGAATCACAACTGAGACAAGTAAGAATTAGATATTCCAACAAAAGAGAAAAGATGTAGATTAATAAATTTATGCAGATTTTAGTTTACACTAAATGAACATTTAGTTTTTGAAATATAACTATTTCATTTAATATTTTAAGATGTTAAGGAATCTTATGTTTAATTTTTTTTTTAAATGATGTTTTGATAATAATTTAACTTTTTATCAATAACATTTTGATTAAAAAATTTCTTTTTAATAAATTATGTTAAAAATTTTCACATATTTACTCTAACACATAAATGACTTATTGAATTCTAAATATTATTATTCTTTTATTTGTTTCCTGGAAAATTTAGGTAGATCAATTTGAACAAGACTTAACCCCAAGAGTGTCTAGGAGCTTTGGACAAGATTGGTGCTTGGCAACATGAACTCATACTAAGTTGCCCCTTGGAGCTTGTTATTCTCTTTTTATAACTAATAATCATAACATATTTTTCTATTTTAAAATCTATTTTTTATATCAAAATTTCTCAATAACCAAATTAACAATCAAATTAGAAGTAAAATTAATTGTCAAAGATTAAAAGTACTTGGAGAAGTAAAGTAACTCTACATGATAGAATGATTTTTTGTGGGTTGGCTTAGGTAAATAATGCCATATGTCATAAACCATAATAAAGGCACATAATATTTACATTATACAATGATTTGTTGTAGATCAAATATTGTTGATATCTTTGGAAAAAAAAAAAAGGACAAATATTGTAAACTCTTTATATTATATAATTATTTGTTGTGAACCAAAAGTTGTTGATGTCTTTGGGAAAAAAGAACAAATGTTGTCTTCACCAAAAGATAGGGTAAGAAGATAGAGATTAACATGTCATAAGAGTGAACACATTATTGTATTATCAATATTACTTTTGCATATGAGGAGGTAACTTGGTAATTAGGTTGAACCTAGATTGTGGTCACTTACTCTATTGCATGGAAGAACATGATCATGAAGCATAAAATAAAAATTATATTACTACTTGTGAAACAAATTCTAGAAACCATGTTCCCAAATAAATATACCTCTCAATATAATTAGAGAAAGTTACCATTATAGACAAATTCTATTTTTTTATCAAATTTTGAAAAGAGTGTTCACCCATGAAAGTTTGAACGTACATACTTATTAACTTTGTCCATTAACTGAGGCTATTTAAAGTTAATTAGGTAGAAATACCACAAACAATAAGTATTCTAAACAAGTAATTACTAGAGAATTTTACAAGGGTTAATGTGTTTTCCATTGATAGTAGATATATTTACAATAACTTTCAAAATTTGATTAAAAGATGAGAGATCTAGTAAAATAGATACTTTGTGTATTAGATGAAGCTATTTATATTAGATTCCCTAGAAACACTTTAGTCAATAAATTTGTAATATTTTTTTAGTAACTCTAAATAATTAATGTAAATATATTTACAGTAACTATTAAAATCTAATTAAAAGTTTAGAGGTTTAGTAAAATAGATAAAAAGGTAATCACATTCAAAATTACTATAAAATAAACATGATTAAAGTTTAGAACAAAATTATAAGACAATCAACCATAACAAAATAAATATGATTAAAGTTTAGAATAAAATTATGCAGTTGTCTATAATGAGACTTTTTGGAAGCCTTTCCGGTGGGTTTTTCCGGCAGCAATTTATTCTAATCGCAAGTTTGATAGCTAGTTTCTGCACAATCAAAGCGTCCTAGGGGTTTTTCAGGGTGTTGAATCCAAATATGCAGTTAAAAAACCATTTTAACTGCAACAAATCAAGATTTAAACTCAATTTCTTCCCGGATTCCGTCACCGGAATCTCCAAAAAATTGTATTATAGACAACTCCCAAAATTATAAGACAATCAACCATAACAATCTAGAGAGAGTGAATGTGAAAATTGAAGGTTATTAGCCATGTCGATAGATTGAAACGAAAAAGAATCCCAACACGACCCACTGATACAGATTAATGGACATAATTTTTTTCCTTAATAAAAGATTTTGAATGAGTAGCTTACCTCCTAGTCTACCAGCAACAGATGAAAAGTGTTAGAAAAAATTATTAAATTTTATTTTCGCAGAGTGGCAGAAAGCTATGACTCTCACGAAGCTACTTTCGCGCAATTCGCTTCGCACATCACAGAGCTTCGCCTAGTTTTCATAGATTTGGATTTCGTAGATCTGGATTTCGCGGAGCTATTTCAAAAACTTAATGAATAATATTCATGGTAAAGCAACATACTAAAATTTAATATTGAGTTTTTAAATATGAAAATACATTTACATGAGATTGCGGCTTATTCACCAAGTAACACATAGTAAAAACACAGTGACTGTTGTTTTCACGGGCCTACCAAAATTTTCTCCACCATTTTCTACCCAGAGACTTTCACTCTTTTTCTCTCTTACCCTCTTATTCTCTAACCCATCAAAATGAATTTTACATTCATATTTAACTCAACATACAATTTTACATTTAATTCATTATAGATCAAAAATGATAAAAAATAATTAATATGATGTTGTTGTTGAGTGTGATGAGAAACAGGAAAGTGTTTCTGTAGTGTGAGTAACTGTTTTAAATGTCTTTGCTAAATTTCCAAATAATTCGCACTCCTTCCATCTTGAAACAGAGACACAACTTGCCAAAATAAGTCTGACAAATATAACTACTATCATGCTATTTATTGTTATAGTTGGGATTATTATTTCCAACAAAAAGATTACAAGGGACAACAAACAAAAAATAAACACACTACACAATGAGGAGATTGACATCATTACCCTTGATGTCTTGCATAAAAGTTAATACTATTGGTTTATGATCTCTTATGCAAATGGGTTTATAAATGCTAGTAATTGAAATAAATAAAATGATATGAAGATAAAAAAACTTTTACCGTGAAGTCATAGATAGAGGGTGTCTATTTTGATGAGCTCTCATTTATGGCTGTAAAATTAGTAGCGAGCTCAACTAGTATGAAAATCTTGACGAGGTACTTTTGGTTTGATCCAAGCAAAAAACATGAATAGTTTAGGAGGAGGAGAAGCTAGAGCGTAGAGCTCTTCCCTGTGATGAAAACCCTTTTTAGTTGAAACTACTTCGTTTCTGCCCATGTCAACTTTCGTGAGAAACATGGGATGTGGGAGTAACGTTGAAGAACCAATAGGAAAATTCTTACTTTTATTTTTATAGCAAAGTAAATGCACCTTGACATGCGAGGTAAATAACTTTCGCCCTCTCTCCACGTTGTTATTTTGATTCACGTGGTGTGTATAGAGAGTAAGCACTATTTGCCTCACATATCAAAATGCATTTACTTCACTACGCCCTTGGAAATAGGAATCACCCCAATGAACTTCTATTAGAATTTTGAATGAAAGCAGGGAATGCATTAAAAGTTGTACGTACAATTTGCATTCAATTCTAGAGATGAACAGTTCATCTGTAGAAGCCAACTAGATGGGCATCCGTGGAAACCAGCTAACCATCGAAACGATAATGGACGATAACGACATTTGGAGGAGTTCAATGCCTGAGGATGTAGTTGTGAATAAGCAATTAACGGTGAACGGTTGTCGACAAAGGCACAAATCGTTTGCATTTAGCTCATGCCCTCCACAATTCCTCTTCGTCGTAGGATCAGGTCCACATCACCAATGTAGAATAGTTTTTACAAGTGACACTGTAACAGGGCGAAGCCCAAATAAAACACAACTTAATGTAAAGTATTAATAATATTTAAAAAATAATAATAAACTATCAAAAATAAATGGTGTAAATTTCAAAACACATCGGGGAAGACAATTATGCAAAAATTTTAAAGGTCAAATACAAGCAACGTCAAATTCCAACCCTTCTCACCACCCATAAAAAAAAATATAGAAGTTTGTCATCAAAATGTCTCTTTAAGAAATTCGCTACACGTAAATCTGTTTGTCATCAAAATGTGTCTTTAAGAAATTCGGTACAGGTAAATTGACTTGTAACCATACTAAATTCGAATTTGAGTTCGAATCGGATTCGAATTCAATATGATAAAAATTTGAATGAAAAATTTTCAATTCGAAAAAAATTTGATAATATACTTCTTAAACATTTTTTAAATAATATATTTTTAAAATATTTTTAGCTATATTTTTCTAATTTATTTTGAATTTTATATAACTTATAACGGTATATAATAAAAAATCTTCAGAACCAAATTCAATGAAAAATAATTTACACTCACCTCTTCCCTCCAAACTATATACTCTTTTCAAAAACCTGTATTCTAATTTAGGTACTTCCATTTCTTTATGTGCATTTCCTTCCCTCCAAACTATATACTCTTTTCAAAAACCTATACTATTTCTTTGATTACAAAATTTTATTAATATAAAATCCTTGTTTATTTTGTGCATTTCCCTCCAAAAGAAAATACTCTTTTCAAAAACCTATATTCTTTCTTTGATTTCAAAGATTCATTAATGTGAAATCCTTCTCTATTTACAAAATTAATATTCAAATTTATTTTATAAAAAAATCAACTGCTTATTTTTGAAAAAAAAAATATTTTAATTTAAATACTTGGGAAAAATTTAACTAGAAAATAAGATTTAATAACATCAATGCTCATAACTTTATAGCTTACCTTTGAGATTGGAAATTTTGGTCATCACTGTTATTACTCATTAAACCTATAAAATCTAAGTAACCCATAAGTCTCCTAATTTTTATGTTTTTAGCTCTGTACATGCTATAAAGCAGCAATTTTTTGTGTTTTTAGTTGGGTGCATGCTATACCGCAACAATTTCTATTTTCCTATGGATGCATGCCATACAACAACAAACTATTTGTGTTTAGCCAATGAACAATCTACTCGGTGAATCTTTTGTCCTTTTTTGCTGCTTGACATAGTGCAACAATTTTTGTTTCTCATATGCCATTCTGTAACAATTTTTGTTTTATTCAACCGCATGCCATACTACAACAATTTTTTTTTTCTCTGCAACATGCTATACCGCAACAATCTATTTGTTCTTTAATTAATAAACCATATGCGGCCATTAACTATGCCAAGTAATAAACCATAGATGCACCCAAATCGTTAACCACCTATACTAAAAACCGGATCAAATTTTATAGAACTATTCGGTATTCAAATCGTACGGGCGAATTTTCGTATTTTTAACCTCGGCAGTATTTGGTAACTATGCTTATAACAAAGGAAAGTCTTAAAAAAAAATACTGTATTAATTGATATCCACACATTCCGAAGTAATTTAATTACATTGATCTCGGATGAGACGGGCCATTAAAAAAACAAATCGCACAGAAGAAGGATGAGACAGATAATATAAATTTTATTGGATTACAGGTTTATTAATCGCCCTGACATGCGCCCCTGATAGCCCGAAGTAACACGGCGTTATTTTTTCCACCTCTCTATAACCGCGCGCGTGCGGTTATATCCGGCTGTCAGGCGCATTAATAAACCTATAGAGGTGGATAAAAATAAAGCGATATCATGATATCCACCCTGAGCCATGAATGCACTGGTAACCACATCACTTGACGGCGCAAGCAAATCAGTCGATATCATATTCAATTTCACTCACCGCATACATCCTCTATTGAGATCCTTTTTAAAAAACGAAAGAGCTGGCCTTTAAATTCAACTGGGTTGGCCTTCACCTGTCCAAAGAAGCTCTCTGATACCACACAAGAATGGCGCAGCTCACGGTAAAGCCAGAGGACCTTAGGTTTACACAGGACTCAATTGCCATCAAGTTTAGAAGCCCTTACGATGATCTTCGAGTCGACGACGCAGTTGAACAAATTCAGGAGGGAATTCTGACGGCCGAGGAGTTTACAACGATGAACGTTGTAGAACGAAAGGGCATACTCTGGTGCTTGGACAACAGACGCCTTTGGGTATTTAGGAAGGCTCGAGTGCAGCAAGTTACAGTGGACATTGTTAGCGCTGATTACTCAGAGCGCTCTCAAATGTTTTTCGCAAGTTTGAATGCGGAATTGGAGCGACAGTATTCCAGCAGTCATTTTTATCCTCGTGTTAGAGGGAAGCTAAGATATAACCCTAATCTTCGCGTTTCGGCCAAGATTTCTTCAAAAGGGAGCTCCTCGAATCATGCTGTCCCGCTCTATACAGCGAGCAATTCATCTTGCTCGGCTGTACCTGCTGATACACGTCAAGCGAGCTACCCTTCGTGGATTACTCATTTTGCTTCTTCTTCTTCAATCGATTCACGTGAATCTGAACCTGTTCTGGCTCGTACCCTGGATCCAAACGCTCCAACAAATGTTGATTCTCAGATGTCGACTTTAGTTAGATACCTTTTACATCATTGCTCTTGTCAATGTGAGTATGATGAAGAGTAGCCCATGTATTTGCAGGCGGTGAAAAGATAGGGCGACCCTTGCACCAAAAGTTATTACCTGGTTTATGATTTTGGAAACTTTATTTTCGGTCTTCTTCAAGATTTCGACAATATATACTATGTTGGTGTTCTAGCGAAGGAGTTGTCATAATTTGTTGCTAATGTTGTTACATATTTGTTACTCTTTTGGGCATATGTTATATGATATTTGTTACTCGATTTAGCATGTTTTTGCTTATAAGAAATTACATTGTTCAAATATATTTGTTACTCTTTTGGGCATATGTTATATGATATTTGTTACTCGATTTAGCATGTTTTTGCTTATAAGAAATTACATTGTTCAAATAAGAGGGTAAAAGATATATATTTTAATAGAATCGTGTATTTTTTTTGTTCCATCTTCGGTTTACTGGGGACATCATACTGGGATATCATATTTTATATCAATTTTGTTGCTAATGTTGTTACATATTTGTTACTCTTTTGGGCCTATGTTATGTGACATTTGTTATTTGTTACTCGATTTACCATATTTTTGCTTATAAGAAATTACATTGTTCAAATAAGAGGGTAAAAGATGTATATTTTAATAGAATTGTGTGTTTTCCCTCTTTGGTTTACTGGGGACATCATACGGGGATATCATATTCTATATCAATTCAGTGTTCGGTTTACCGGGGACATCATACGGGGATATCATATTTCTATATCAATTCAGTGTTTAGTTCAGCATTTCTGTTATTATATATCTTCTGATAACCTTTTTACAATTATCGAATTCACCAGCGTATTTTTATTACAATGATATTTTGATATTTTCCTGAAATAAAAGAAAATCTTATAAAATTGGCTACAATTTATTATAATATGGAGGAATATGGAGGTCATAATCCAGCGTACAATCCAGTCTGTTGAGCTATATTAGTGGTTTCTTGTCGAAAGAAGCTTGACCCTAAGTTCCACTAGAAAGCGATTTCTTTATTTTGTGTTTGACATGTTTTATTCAATGCTTTGGAGGGTGAAGAGCAAAGAAGTTCAGTTGTTCCATGGTTGCTTTGGAGGGTGAAGAGCAAAAAAGTTTAGTTGTTCCATGGTTGCAGCTGCGTTGTAAAGAGTTGCACAGGGAAGACATGAAATGACAAACCAACACAAGAAGAGCTGTGGATCACTAGGAGCTACTACAAGGAAAAGGCCACATAGGCTTCACATTAATCTTCAATAATAAATAGATACAATATGTTAAGGACAACAAATCATATCCCTGAATAATAGAAACTAAATGACTAAGCAAAGTAGAATGCATAACTACGTAACAAGAACAACCTATTTTCCGTTAATTCTAACACTCACCCTTAATGGAGAAAGGATTATTAAACACACCTAATATGTCCCTAAACAATTCAAACTTCAGCCTTCCCCTAATATGTCCCTAAACAATTCAAACTTCAGCCTTCCCGGAGGCTTAATAATTATATCAACCATATTATCTCAAGAATTACAATATTCAATAAAAATCTCTTTGGACTGCACCTTTTCCCTAAAAAAAAGAAATTAAGTGTCTATGTGCTTAATGTTTTTATGAAACAAAAGATTGCAAGCCAGTTTGATGGAACTTTGATTATCGCAATTGATAATTGTAGCTTCTGTCTGTTCTTCCCCTACATTTTGGGGAAGTTTGTGCAACCAAATTGCCTCACATGCTGCGGCACACATAGCTTGATATTCTGCTTCTGCTAATGATAAGGCTACAGTATGTTGTTTCTTGTTGCACCAAGAGATGACCCTGGACCCAATGCTAAAGGCGTAGCCTATAATTGATCTTCTATCATCTAAATTTCTTGCCCAACCAGAGTCTGTATAACTTGTCAAGCTAACATTGAATGAGTCAGAATACAAAATACCAAAGTCTAAAGTTCCTTGCAGATACCTCAGTACTCCTTTCACTGCAATCCAATGGTTCTCATGAGGTTGAGTCCTGAACTGACTCAAAACATTCACTGCATAAGCTAGATCTAGTCTCGTTGTAATCAAATAGATAAGACTACCAACCAACTGTTTGTACAATGTTGCATCTGCATATTCCGAACCATCATCCACTTGAAGTTTGTTGTTCTGTTGTAAAGGCACAAATGCAGCGTTGCACTCATCCATTTTGAATTTAGTCAACAAACTCTTAGCAGACTTACCCTGGGATAAGAAAGCTTGGCTTGAATCTCTCCAAACTTCTAGACCCAAACAGTAATGAATTTCTCCAAGTTCCTTCATCTCAAATTTCTATGATAACTATTGCTTGATTTCTTCAATGAGATTGTCTGCACTCCCTGACATGATCAGATCATCTACATATAAAGAAATCAATGCTATCTGCCCCTCATCATTGAACACAGTGTACAAATTAGGATCATTTTGCTCTGTTTATAACCATGCATGAGGAAAAATGAATCAATTTTTTTGTACCAGGATCTAGGAGCCTGCTTTAAACCATATAAAGTTTTCTTTAATCTACATACTAAATGCTCTCTCCCTTCTTAACAAACCCCTCGCGCTGCACTAAGTATACTTCTTCTTTTAAATCACCATTTAAGAAAGCAAATTTAACATCTAATTGATGTCTTTTCTAATGATGCTTAGTGGCTAAAGCAATAATCAATCTAATGGTATTTAATTTTGCAACAGGGGCAAATGTTTCCTCAAAATCAATACCTTCTTTCTCAGAATACCCCTTTGCAACCAACATTGTTTTATGCTTATCAATACACCCATTTGCTTTAAATTTCAACTTAAATAACCATTTGCAACGTATGGGTTGTTTATCATGAGGAATATTTACTAGATCCCAAGTATTATTCTTAATAATAGATTCATATTCCTTCTTCATTGCTTCCTTCCATTCAAAACTCTTACTTGCTTCATAAAAATTAGAAGGTTCTGCAATGTTTAACATACCAGTCATAAGCACACAATCCCTATACCGAGCTGGTAACTATTTCGGCCTGCTAGATCTCCTAAGTGGTGGAGTGTCAACTATTCTACTATGTTCTTCTCTTTGTGGACTGAGCTCAATTTCCTCCTATCTATCCCGCTGTTATTGCTATCGCTGTTATTGTTTTTGATTGATCCCTATTTCAACATCCTCATCTGAAAGTAAAGGTACATGCCATTCTTCATTGTTTTGAACAGGATTTCCATCATCAACTTGTTCATGGAATACTACGTCTCTACTAACAAACACCTTGTGAGTAGAAGGATCAAACAATTTATAAGCCTTATACTCACTGCAGTATCCAATGAAGGTACATTTAATGGCCTTTGAATCTAACTTCTTCTTGATTTCTTTGAGAACATGCACAAAAGCTTTAAAACCAAATACTCTAAGGTGACTTACTGCAGGCTTGAAGCCAAACAATGCTTCAAAAGGAGTTTTATAATCAAGACTTTTAGTGGGACTCCTATTCTTCAAATACACTGCAGTATTAACAACTTCTGCCCAAAAACCATTAGTTAGATTCTTACCTTTCAACATACTGTGAGCACACTCCACCAATGTTTTGTTTTTCCTCTAAGCTACTCCATTTTGTTGAGGAGTGTAAGGTGTTGTAAACTGCGTCTGTATCCCATGCTCTTTACAGTGTT
The DNA here is from genome assembly GCA_000404065.3 of Pinus taeda. Taxonomy (NCBI): domain Eukaryota; kingdom Viridiplantae; phylum Streptophyta; class Pinopsida; order Pinales; family Pinaceae; genus Pinus; species Pinus taeda. The sequence continues at coordinate 148,095 of APFE031059940.1, read as the reverse complement.
TTTTGAAATCCCCTTTCTTGAATTCTCCGCCTTGATATGATCGAAGAATCCTGATGAAATTTCCTGTCTGCTTCTCGATCATGTCCCTGAACTGCTTGAAATACTCAAAAGGCATGACTCTTTTGTCTAAGAAAATATACCCATGTGAATCTTGTACAATCATCAACAAATATTAGAAAATAGTAGGCCCCACCTAACGATCTTGTCTGCATAGGGCCACATAAATCAATGTGTACAAGTTTTAGTGTATCCCTCTGTTTCCTATCTTTAACAGCAAGAAATTCATCTCTATGTTGTTTACTGAAAGCACATGCTTCACAATCAATATGCAACTTTTTCAAAACAAGAAGACCATCTACCATACCTTTGTTCTGCAACAAAAGAAGGTCACTGAAATTGATGTGCCCAAGTCGCCGATGCCACAAATTTTCAGCAGACTTATCTGATAACATCAATGCTTGTTGTGGTGTACTCTTCACACCCAATTTGTAGAGTCCTCCTATATGAATACCTGTAGCAATAGGCTTCATCTGGTCCAACAAGTCTTTAATAATACAATGAGATTTAAAGAATTCTACCTTGAGATCCTGATCTGTAATTTTTGATATAGAAATCAAGTTCTTCTTAATACCAGGAACATACCACACATCAGATATATTCCTGATAGAGTGACAAGAACATCTCCATGTCCGTTGATCTTGTACCCTATATTATCTCCAAGGTATACTTTTACTCTAGTGTTGGATTATCTAAAATTTCTGAACCATTGCTTTTTACCTGTCATATGTGAGGAAGCTCTAGAATCTACGAGCCAAATATCTTATTCATCCTCCTCAGTGGCTAGTGTAGTCTCAGCCATAAATAATCTCACATCCTGGTTCTGATCTATATCAGCCAAATGACCTGCATGTCTTCTCTACTTTACCTCTCCCGATCTACCTTTTCCTTATGGCAAAATTTAGCAATATGGCCTATCTTACCACAATAAAAGCATTTAGGAGAGTCATGTTTATGCGAGGTCATACCTTGTGGTGTCCTTTTTCGTGATGCGCTGCCCTTCCTGTGATTAGCCACTGCTTTCCCCTTTGGCTTGAACTTTGGCATCAATGCAAGATTTGGATTTTCAGGTTTGAGAGACAACCTCTTTTCCTCTTCTTGTAGAAAGATCCCAATGAGCTCTTTAAAGCCTGGAGGCTTTTATCTTGCATTCAATCCCATTATAAACATCTGATAATCATCTGTCATGCCATTCATGGTAATTGTCACCAGATCATCATTCGCCACGCTCTGACCGATATCAGTCATTTTATATTTAACTTCATTTATCCGGGATATGAATGAAGAAATAGACTCATTCTCCTCCATCTAGATGGAGAGAATCTTCTTCCTGAGGTATAAGTTTCGACTGGTGTTCTTGATCTCATACATTTCTTTGAGAATCGTCCATATGCCATTCACTGTCTTGCAATCCCGAATGTGAGGGATGATGCAATCTTTGACTGATAACTTGAGGAGAAATTTTGCCTTCATCTCCCTTTTCTTCCAGTCTTGAATTGTTGATTTGATCCACCAGTTGCAATAGGCAGCTTGACCTCATCATCGGTGGCAATGCCATAGGCATTCTGTCCCTCAAGCAAAATATAGAGCTTAAACTTCCAATTACTGTAATTGGAACCATCAAGCTTATTACTCTCATTGAGATAAGCTTCAGCAATTTGATTATTCATCTTGAATAAATAAAATCTTCAATAATTTAAAGAAACCTAGATCACCTTTAAAAAAAAAAATTGCTGACCCAAAATTCCCCTTTTTTTTAAAACGCCCCCTTAATATTAGATAATAATCCCTTCAAATAAAAGAACTCAATTTTTTTTAATTAAAGCTTTGAAAAAAACTTTAATTAAAATTTATTTAATTATATGATCGCCGCAATTAAGGGACCACACCAACAAGTAAAAAAAATGGCACGTTCAGTTTTCACCAACCAATTTCACCACACCCGCGGCTACTCTCCACTTCCTCGCTGACTTCACTGGCATCCTCCTCAGCAAACAACCTCTCTAATGATTGCATAGGCACCTCTCCACCTTTACAGATTACTTCTTCTCAACAACCCATGGCATCACAATCGCTCCACCAAATCGGCTGCACAAATTTTCGCAGATTCAGGGCTCATCAATACACCATCTCTGGCTCTGACTCTATTTGGTCATCTCTGCGCACCATTCCAACATTCAAGAACTTGGAGGATCCCACCGAAAGACGTTGCCTCTGCTCAACGTTCCATAGCTCCAGCGCCTCCCAAGGATATGATGATCTTCCTGGCGATAGGAAGTACTAGCACAACAAGAGGGATTCGATCCAAGGCTTCCACTTCTTTATGATCTGATTGAACTTGGATCCACAAACGCAGGATGGTTGGGTCTTCTACGACACAACACCACCACACTTCTACTACCAATCACGCTGCCTCACCAGGATTACACACTGACTTTAGCCACCATGCAGCCCTCGTAGCCAACTTTGTCTTATGATCCACTCGGCGCTTTTTATACACCACGGGATTGTGAAGATCTTCGTAGAAAAATGAAACTTATCCATGAAGGTCTATCCACCACTCGCGCTGATTTTTTAAAAGGGTTTTGAGGAGAAGGATCACAGGGTGGTCGTCGCACTTTTCCACACAAGACACGCGACGATTTCGCTACAGTCACTCAACCTACAGGATTTACAGTCCTGCAGCTCTAATACCATGTAAAGAGTTGCACACGGAAGACGTGAAATGACAAACCAACACAAGAGGAGCTCACTGGTGCGGATCACCAGGAGCTCCTACAAGCAAAACACCACACAGGCTTCACATTAATCTCCAATAATAAATAGATACAATTTGTTAGGGATAGCAAATCATATCCCTGAATAATAGAAATTGAATGACTAAGAAAAGTAGAATGCATAACTACGTAACAAGAATAACCTATTCTCCATTAATTCTAACATGCATTAACAGCCCATACTAGTTGAGATGTTTTTTTCACAGTGGCTTGCTTTTGGGTGTTTGAATTTAGATCAGCAAGTATTTTTTAAAGTAAGTTTAATTATTCTATATTTTTTTATTTTATTAAAATTTTATGATATAATTTGAAGTAAGAATGTTATAATTTTTTCATTGAAATATAGATTATCAATTTAAAAACTATGGAAAATTTATATAGATCATTAATTTTTACAGGGAATCAAATTTATTGTTTTAACAATTTTTTTAATTAAATTTTAAATAAAATTTATAAAAAATATAATTAAAAAATTAATTACATTTTTCTATGGTGACTAATTAGAATTCTAAATTTAAATTTAAATTATAAGAACATAAATGTTTGCTTTTTATGATTAGTGAAATCACTTTATTTCTACAAATAATGCTTTTTTTACCACCACTTCATGTTCTAGGCTATTTTTTAAGGGAATATATGATTCCCAAACATACACTTTTAGATGGACACTATTATTTTTCTATAATTCTAACATGGTTTGATTTTACTTAGATTGCTTATGTGCATTGAAAAATAGTTGTTTACAAGATTCAACACTAAGAAGTTGTATTATCATAATCAAATACTTTATCTAGTTTTAAAATTTTCTTTTGTAAAATCAAATTTTCTATATTTTTATCAAAAAATTAACTAACCAAAGAGTAACAAAACCCAAACACACTTAAATATATATATATATATATATATATATATATATATATATATATATATATCTTTTAGTTTAAAAAAAATAATTATGTAATTCTATGTATGCTTAATTTGGAGTTGACATGTGTTCTTTTCAAAATAAAACTTAAATATACCATAAATAAAAAATAATGTTGGTTATAATAAAAATAAAAATGAATATACATATTTAGTTATTTTGAATTCAAAACATTACAAATCATCAATGATTTCACTCATCTCACTCTGCTCACTTGGTTCTTTGTGGGACTATCAACCTCTCTATTTTTTGCCTTTTGCAATTCAATCATTTTCTTACTCAAATTGCTGATGAGCTGACCTAACCTTCTAAGAGTCCTCTCACTTAAAATACAATGCCAAGGAATTGACGCTCATCCTAAGGTATTAAACTCCATGTTGAGCACATATGAAATGGAGTTGACACGTGTCCCTTTTGAAATAAAAATAAAATATTCTCTAAATAAAGATACACAGTCACTCGGTTCGTTGTGGGACTATCGACCTCTCTATTTTTTGCCTTTTGCAATTCAATCATTTTCTTACTCAAATTGATGATGAGGTGACCTAACCTTCTAAGATTCCCCTCACTTAAAACACAATGCCAAGGAATTGATGCTCATCCTCAAGCATTAAACTCTATGTTGAGCACAGAGGAAATGGAGTTGACACGTGTCCCTTTTGAAATAAAAATAAAATATTCTCTAAATAAAGATACAAAATCAGTAATAATAAAATATAGTAATGAATATACATGTTTGGTTAGTTTTAATTATTTCATTATGCCCCCTTTGTTACTTGATATTACAACCTCTCACTCTCAACCATAAATAAAATGTTGGGATATTCATATGAAGTAACAATTTTATATTAAATTTGGAGAAAGATATAGAAATTAAAATGAAATAAAAAAAATAACAAAATCTTGTATTTTCTCTTTTAAATGTTACAAACATATAATACTTATATTTAAAAATATATCTATTTGAATACAAAACTGAAATAAATTATTTGAATATCAATGCCAATTAATTTATTTTAATACCAAGTTCATATATAGAGAGAGAGTATATTATAATGTTGACCATGATAAAATGTTTCAATATGCAAAGAGAAAAAAGTAATTGAAAGTGAAAAAATTCAATTATTTCCTAATAAGAATAATGAAAGGGAGGATAATGGATCATTTTAGAGAGCTTTGCAAAACCCTAGCTGAAAATTTTTTCAAACCCTCATTCCATAATAGTTTTATTTTCCTCCACCACTCTTCGTATGGTGCACGCCACGAGAGGGAGAGATATTCCCTCCTACAATCAAATTGTAGATGGTAAAATTCGTTAGCAACATAAGAATACAAATATGAATTCTTCTAGGTCATTTTCGAATGATGACCACCCAAACCTGTAGCCACCTGCCAACCATGCTAAGAAATGGAGACCATGTAGCTGCTTTTTGAAAGTAATAGTAGACCCTAATTTTTCTTTCATGGTTTGGTCTACCCAAATTGGAGAATACATATAGTATGTGCGTTAGCATGCCCTCATAAGGAAATTTCAAGGTATTTATCCATCTAAAAAATCCCTAACCTAATGGGTCCATAACAAATGGAAGTTGAAGGGTCACATCAAGTTGGAGTTGTGTGCTAAGAGTTTTTACACCATAATTTTTGCTAGCTTAGAAGATAGAAATAGAGTGTTTGAGAATTGACCATACTTTTTTATTTATACTTGACTTTACTTCAAATTTTGGACTGAGCGATTCGCCCCAGACAAGTAAAATTTCATGGTAGCTTCGATATGGATCTGGATGTACTTCATGTCACAAGAGTTTTGGGATGAGGAGATGCTAGCTATAATAATAAGTTCCCTGTAGCATATCATCAAAGTAAAAAAATATGTGAGCTATATTTAATATGCTCGCATATGTGTGTATATGAATATTATTAATCCACTTATTTAATCAGTTGACATCTATTCTCAAGACGAGTTGTGAAAGCAGATGCTTTACTATGATCACATTCCCTTCATATGTAAGAGGTGTTACGAGTATGGAGATTTATATTATGATGATCCATCATTTAAACAAACTAAATCCCCATAGTTAGTGTCATCTCAAGTAAATGATGGATTTATAATTGTTGATAGGAGTCGTTTCAACCCTAAGGAATCCCCTTTACATCAAAATGCAGTAGAAAAGTAGGTCATTCTAGTGAATCACTACGAACCTCTTGTAAAATTTAATTCCCATTACAACCTGACTTCAAATCAACCAAAAAATGTTGAAATGAAAGAGGCCATAGGGCCTTCCTAATCTACAATGGTACCCCAAACCTCAATAGTTTCTCCCATGCAGTCGATTGTAAACTTTTTGCCTTCTAATATGCCACCTCCTAATTCTTTCTCCCAACTGCATTTTCCCTTATTGTGCACCACATAGTGCCTAATGGGTTTCATGATCTTCTAGACCAACCAAAGGAGATGGAATTGGACGCACTCAACCTACCAAAAATAAGGAAATACTAGAAAGTTAAAGATCCACTCACTCTCCCAAAGCATCAAGTTTTTTTATTAGATCGAGCATTTTGAAGTATAAACATGTTGTAGACAAATAATAATTACAATACAAGCCCTTGAGGGTCCAAGTGCACCTTGTTTCAATGGTTGGAGGAAAAAATTGCAATCACGATGATCTACGAAACTAAAATTTTAGGGGAGGTTGTATCAAATCGAACAAACAATTGGTAAAGGAAATGGCCTACAATTGCAATAGATTCCCAAGGTCACTCTTGAGGATTATCCATGTTATTTGATGATCAAGATATCAAAGTGATCAATACATTTTCCACATTCTAAGTTTTGAAAATTCAATTCTAGGTTACTTGATCAATGGATATTGTCATATCTCTAATGTGTATGGACCAAATTTCCCTTATGATAAAACATTGCTTCCTAACTTGATCACGTATACTGGAAATTTGATATTTGCCTCTCCATGCATTATCGGGGAAGATTTCAACCTCACTAAGTCACTCAATGAGAACGGGGGAGTTCATAGAGTCGAGGAAGATGTAACTCCATTCCAGAAAACCATTGAATCCTTGGGCCTCAATAAGGTGGACATATTCAATCGGGTGTTCACTTGGAATAACCGGCGATTGAGCCAATAGCAAATTGCTTCACGACTAGATCACTTCCTAATAATGGAAATCATTATGGTCTAGGATGTCTTTATTGAAGCTTCCTTCCTTCCCAGCCACGGATAAGATCGTTGGGTTTATAATATTCAACCTTTATAAACTCAAATATTAGGGTTTATAATAATCGAGTTTAATATTGGGTTTTGTAATTTACAATAATGAGGTTTAATATTAGGGTTTATAATATTAGTCATATGGTTTGTTATATTGGATTTTATATTGTTACAATTTTATATTAGGATTCAATATTGTAATATTGGAATGGTACAAAAATGTATCCAATGTTGCATTGCGACAAACTTTGTCTCAATATGCCAATCAATTTGACAACCATTATTACAATGTTACATTACATTGCAAGTTATTTAGTGTTGCATCATTACATTACAAAACTAGGGTTTAATATTAGGTTTTTTAATATTCGATTTATAATATTAAAGTTTAATGTTGGGTTTATAATTTAAAATATTGTGGATTAATATTAGGGTTTAAAATATTAATTAATTTAACAATCATTGTAGCAGTGTTTATAATCGCTTGGGTTTGTTATATTAATCTTGTGGTTTATGTTCCTAGGGTTTAAAATTCATCCTAGGTGTTAGGGTCATATAATTTATAGGACCAATGATAATTGAGTATTTTCTTTTAGTGTTTCAGATTGTAAATAATATAGCTTTCTGCAAATGATTTCAAAAAAAAAAGATAGAAAAATGAAAATAAAAAATGAAAAGAGGGTATAAATACAAAAAATACAAAATAGAGAAAAATAAAAGAAATGATAAATGAACCCCACAAAAATGAATAAACATGAAAGTGATGCTAGCTTAAGTGCCACTAATAGCCTTCTGGCTTTGTAAGAATAAATTTGTGAAATTGTGTGCAACTTGTCTAAAATGCCACAATCCCTTTCGGCTTGAGACATACAGTTTAAGCATGCTCAAGATTTTTTCAATCGATGTTAATTAGGTTAGAGTGAATAACTTAACCAAACAATTCTATCTTGGTTAAGAGTAAATAGGTAGAAAATAGGATAAGCATCAGATTGTTGTTCCTCAATCCTATCATTTTCCTGAGATGCCAAGCCTCTTACCTTGCAAGCAAGAGGGCCATAATTTCCCCAAATGGTGAAATTCTCTTCACCATCACAATTAACAGAATTAATCAAATGTTGTAGGTTTCCCACTGTGATTCCCTTTCCCCTTTCTCCGTTGAAGCTCTCAGATAAATCTACCAGAAGTATACTTTCACCCAAAGAGCAGCCATCTTTGAAATTTTCCTCCCTGAATATTCCCAACTCCCTAAGAAAAATCCCCCATATCATTCTTCTCTATTCCCTCAAAGAAAAAAACAGATAATTTATGTTTGGTCTTCCATTCTTGGTTATTACTCAGATGAGTGGGTAGATGAGCCTATTCTAGGATTTATGTCCACTCTTTCTTTAGAAGAAGGACCACCAGTCACCTTTGACTATGGTCACTTCTTATCAAGTATAATTCATGAAAAGTTCCTTCAGTTTTTTACTGAAGGAATATTCAGGTATTCATCCATTCTTATGTACATGTTTATATTTTTCCAAGCATATAAGCTTCCATTCTCAGTGCAAAAACTGGATCAACAAGGAGAGCCACAGTCAGTTGTTTTCTGGACTACTTTAGTTAGAAAACAATCACAGGAGTACATCTTTTCAGATTTTATAGATCAATTTGTATATCCAACCACTTGTGTTTTCAGTGACCAACAGGTTCCAAGTATCAGTGAAGAAATTCAGAAGGTTTTGCAGCTTAGTCAACAAGTTAAAACAGGGGATTCGTTGCTTTACCAATCATTTACAGAGATTAGAGTGTATGGTTCAGAGTTTCCACCATACAAATTTCCCAAATACTTACCCATGAGGATATTTGCCTTGGAATATATCAGGCAGATAATTCATTCTAACAATATTCACTTTGTGGTAACCAAGAAAAAATCCCAGTTTAGGATTAAGACACAAGTTGGACCATTCATCTACAACACTAGAGTAGCAGGAGAGGAAGTAGACCTCCTGTTGAAACAAATGAACCTTCCTCTCAGTTTCACTTGGTCTTATGACCCCTTTGGGGTAATTTCCAAGTTGAGAGTAGAACAAAAAACTACACCATGTGTTCACACGTAGAGGCCTGAAATTGAAAAGTATATGGACCAACACACTTGGGTGGAAAATACGTTGCAAGAGGCTAAGGAGCAGGTACTTTCAAGGAAAGCTTCAGAGACTCCACTATTCAAAGAGAAATTAGAAAAGAGAGCAAGGGAGGATGATTCCCCAGTCACCGAAGTATCAGCTAAGGAATTTAAAATATATACTAAGAAGCTTAAAGCTAGCTTTGGTTCTAAAATAGAATTTCTATCACTAGATGACACACAAGACACTATTGTGCTCTCAGGTTTGAAGAGTTTCAATTTGGACAGTGGAACTACAAAATCTCCATCATCTTCCTCAGTTACAAAGGATATTCCAGCTACTGTCCCTCAAACACCTAAAACTTCTACAAAGCAGCGACAGTGAGACATTTTTCAGAGATACAAGGAAATCAAGCAAAGGAATAAGGCCATTCATGGCAACATATCAGCTCAGTTTAGAAAACAGTCCTCTTCCATTCAGCGCAGACTCATTTCATCATATGATATAGAGAAGGGAAGAATGCATATGGCATTCTTGTAGGCCTAGGTCCCTCAACCAAAGTTTGCAGCGGATTTCAAACATACCACTTTTGAATTTGAGGCAAAGGATGTACATCCTTTGGATAAAATAGATATGCATAAACAGACAGGTGAGATGGCATATTCGACTTTCACACAGACTACTATCACTACCTCAAAACTACAACTTATTATAAATAATGTGCAGTCTCAACTCAAATTTGAGAAAGTCTCATCATTGGCCAAAGATACTAGAATCAAATACTTGGAGGAAATGATAGTCAAAGAAAGCCTTGATCCAGAAAATGAAAAAGCCACAAAAGAAATAATCAGAAAGAAGAATGTTGATATTGTAGCATTGAAGAAGCAATTGAAGGTGCCAGTAACTGAAGACCCCCAGGCTAAAGAACTTGGAGAGATAGAGTTACAAAAGGAAGAAATGTTAAAGATGCTAGTGGAGCAAGCTGCCCAGATTAAAGAAATGGAAGAAGAAATGGATAAGTTAATAAAGGAAAAGGAGCAGAATTCACAACTTGTTGTGATTCCTCTTGATGTAGTTCCTATTGCATCTTTGCTTTAGACAAGAGTCTCTACAGCAACTTCTACAACCAGAACATCTTCCTCAACAGTGATTCCCACCTCAATGGTGGATGACTTAGTTAAATTTTCTCAACCTATGGAAAATATGACAATAAAGGGAGAAGAGTTGAAGAAACTGAAGCAGAAGATAAAAGTTTTGCAGGAGCAGAGTACAAGGTATGAAAATGCTTACTTGAAAGAAACACAGAAAACTCACACCTTGTCCCAAAGATTACAAAAAATGGAAGAAGATTGTGCCATGGGCAAAACATTGGCATAGGTGAAGGAAAACATTTGGAAAATAATTAATGAAGACATGGGAGGAATTTTTCCTTCCATCCAAATCATTTTTGAATAGAAGGAACTTTTTGAAAGGTCAACTAAAGCCATTGAGCAGGTTAGAAAGCATCTAGGAGCCAAACGAAATGAGGCTACTAAGCTGATAAAATTTATAAATTCCAAGAACAGCCATGAGCTAGAAGAATTAGAGATTGAAGACAGAACTAAAACAATTTGGGAACTCAGGAAGGTGTTGACTAAAAGGAACTTGATGAGACAGCTAGAGGAGAAAGGTCAAAACATGAACACAGACATACAAAGATTCTTTTCCAAGCTGGAGCCTCTCTAAAAGAAGGGACTTCCAAAACTGTTAGTTATAAATGACAAGCTCGGTACATGGCCAGATTACAGTGCACAAATTATGAATAAGGTGAGAGACAACTAGAACGTTATAGCTGGAAGACTCAGCATGATAGGAAGGGCATTTCTGGAAGCATTATCATTTGATCTCGACATCCAGTATGCAATTCCAAATTTGTTCATCACTCGGGTGACATTTTCTAGGTATACCGAAGTTGATGAAGTTTACAGAAAATTAATGAAGATGAATATCCCAAGTGAACACTGCTCGGATAAACTCTATGAATTACTAGAGTAAATGGTAAAGTTAGTAGCACAACTCAGCATCACAACACATCCAGTTTTTCAGCACCAAACAGCCAGGTGTTCCTTCATTTCAATGCCACCACTTCAGACAGTTCAATTTTCCTCATTTCATTGTAATAAGTTAGCTTAATTAAATCATATCATTTTGAAGATGCATCCTTGTAATCTTGATAGGATATTTTTCGTAATTGAGTTATAAATACTTAAATTGTTGAATAATACAGGTTGGTTTTTGTACGAAGAATACTATTGTATATTTATGAAGCATCAACAGATTACCAGTAATACAGAAGCTCTTTCACAAGATTCTTGTGTAAAGTTGTTAGTGAAGTGCATCTATCGTCTTATGTGTTTACATTTCTCTGTTTATAGCACATAACGTTTTTTCAAATCTGAATTATTCAATAGATAAGTAAAGGCCATAATTTGTTTAAATCTACACTCTGCACCTGGCTACAAATAATTTCAATGTTTTCTTCTCATATTTAAATATAGAATTCAGGTAACAATGCTATATATTTAAAGTGAACCTTAAATTTGTACTTCTTCTCCATTTCACAAACCTTAAAGAATCCATTCTATTTGGCTACCCTATCGTGTGATATCTATCTGTAGACACTGTAGTTAATCTGTATTTCATGTAACAGGCTCCATAGCCAAATGGTAATCTAGTTATCAACCAACCATTCAAATACAAATCACACTGCAAACTTCATAACTAGCCTAATATTCAATCAAACAAAGTTAAATCTTACAGGTTGAGCCCTCTCTAAAGCTGGCAAGGCTAGATTCCAACTTCCAAAGTTGGTTTGTGGTTACCTTGGTGATTTTCTTCTGCAACCTCAGAAAATTACTGAGTGTTAAAATTCTAGCAACCATACTGGGGACGAACATTTAGATTCCTCAAAAAATCATATCAATCTAGATTTGATTAGTGATGGTGGACAGTGATCAGACACAAGAAGGTTGTATCATTCACCAGGTGACTCCATGTTCAAAAATTCGGAGCTCAAAGTTTTCATGGTGACTCCATTGTAAAAAATATAGATTGTAGAACACTCATGGTGACTCCACTATGTGAACATCTATAATTTCATTAATTATTGTTGATTGTTTTCAAGATGAGTTCAAGAATAGAACGTAGGTATGCTCCTATGAATAGATCTAGTATCCCTAACTTTCCTCATCGGATGCCTTGCATAGATTGAAAATCATATTTGCTAGAGTTCAAAGATGAGAAAGGCAATAATGTTGCTTTACATATTATCAAATTCCATATGCATTTATGGAGGCTACAGGTTGAATGGCATGAAGATTTTCATGCTTACTTTGGAAGGAAAGGCCAGGTCTTGGTATGAAAATTTTCCAGCTACTAGTATATGTTCTTTAAAGCATTTTCATACTATATTTTTTGAGAAATACAAAGAAGAATATCCATCTTTGTGGCTAGTTCAAAATTGTTGTGATCATTTTGAAAGTTTTATACAATACCTGGTAGGTTAATATGAAGATGATCAGTTTATGGATGGTGAGATTATAGAGGCTATTCATGAGAGACCTTTCAACCATGAAGAAGTTGAAGAAGATGGCTGCTATGACACTCAAGAAAAAATTCAACAAGTAGTTATTTCTCCCATGATTCAAATCTGCATTTCAATGATTTAATTTCACATGAACCTGTTGATGACATTTCACAACCTCTATAAATCTCAATAGAATAAGAGAACAAGCACCCGAGTTGTAATGAAAAAACAAAGCTTATTGATGATAGTTTGCAACAATCTTCTCATATTCTCACAAATACAAATGATCATTCTAGTTGCCTTGAATTCCCTTCTTCTCCTGAGTTTTTAATCCATGAAAAATTTTCTGAAAATCAAAATTCTGAATTTGCTACCATAGAAACTCAAGAAAGCCATGATCCATCTATTATTTTCAGTAATAATATGCAGCAAATTTGTTCCTTTAAACTTAATGCAGAAATTTTTGAAGCGCAGATTGTTTGACCCTATGGGTGTAGACCTTTTTGTTATTCAAGATGTGGCTACCTTAATTGAGAATCTACCTCCAGTTTCAGATAATGAAAATTTTGCTGAAGAAGAACAGGTTGTCCCAAAACCTGTGGATGTTATTATTGTGGATGAATTGATTGTTTCAAATGATGATAGTACGATTGATGAAAAAATTACTCCCTCTCCATTAGAAGGAAGTTATTTTGCAAATCATCAGAATGTAACTTTCCATGTTTTACAAGATCCTCTAGCCAATCTATTGCGGTCATCAAGGAAAATGGTTGTCCTTATGTTTGTAAATTATGGTGAACAGCTTCAGTGGCAGTTTGGGTTGCCAGTGTCATATCATTTCTACCTTCTCATGAGAAATATGAGAAAAATTCAGTTAAGTATCCCTTTCTGCCTTCTCATGAGAAGTATGAGCAAAATTCAGTTAAGTATCCATTTGTTTGACTAACTTCATTGGCATTTTTGTATTATTTGATTCAACATGATTTTCAATAGATTAGAGTGAGTAGGTGTGTGCTAATAAGCTCAGTACTCTGAGCATCTTTGCAGTATTTTTAGTTTCAATTTCAGATAGCAGTACAACTTTCAGTTCAATGTGTATTTCATATTTCAGTTTCTAGAATGGTTTTGACTTCAGTTTAACAGTATCAGTCGCAGATATTTTTATGGCAGAGCAAGTTTCAGATTTGGGATCTCCCAATGGATCATGCTACTAGTCTCTTGACACTTCACCGGGAAGTTCCCTCCCCAATTGGAGCCACTATTAGGGTCCTATAATTTATAGGATCAATGATCATTGAGTATCCGCTCTCAATATTTCAGATTGTAAGTAATATAGCTTTCTACAAATGATTTCCAAAAAAAAGATAGAAAAATGAAAATAAAAAATGAAAAGAGGGTATAAATACAAAAACACAAAATAGAGAAAACGAAAAGAAATGATAAATGAACCCCACAAAAATGAATAAACATGAAAGTGATGCTAGCTTAAGTGCCACTACTAGCCTTCTGGCTTTGTAAAAGAATAAATTTGTGAAATTGTGTGCATCTTGTTTAAAATGACACAATCCCTTTAGGCTTGAGACAGGGTTTAATCATGCTCAAGATGTTTTTAATCTATGTTAATTAGGTTAGAGTGAATAAATTAACCAAACAGATTAATCTTGGTTGAGAGTAAATAGGTAGAAATAGGTGAATAATGTTAATCCAATTGTTTAATCTGGATTAATTTAGTCGATTAGATTAGTCTAGTGTTTGAAATAAATAGTCTTTATCCCATAGAATAAAAATTGAAGGGGTTTGCATACTAAAATGAACCCACATTTTCTTTTAGATGGCATTAGAATAGGAAAATGAAGATTTTTATGTAATAAGTCTGAATTATTCCCTTATCCAAAGTTTTGGACCTTGGGTTATGTTCATGCGCCTGAAACATTTTGCGGGCCCTCATGTGTTAACTCCCCCTGCACTTCACCACCACCCGATCACTCAATGCCAACATTTGATGGCCCACAAAGTTCTTTGGAGCTCCCCAAAGCAACAAGGTTTAATGACCGGGTGGAGGGGGGAGGGGAGAAGTGCTTTACCACTCTGCGACGTGGCGCCATTAGGTGAGTTCAGACCCCTCCCTCCATAAACTTGATACCACTGCACCCCCCCTCCGAAAATGGTATTTCCTTCCCGCCTATCACACATTCATGCCAACAGTTGTCTCCACGTCCTATCGTAGCCCCCGCTCCTGTCGTGCCACCTCAGCCCATGTTCCATCACTCCCGCCAAGAGTCCCACTCCACTCTTTCCCCAATCCCCAACTGCCATGTCTAAGACCGTTTCAGCCTCCATTAATATCCTAACGGTTTACCCGTGCCATTATACGGAGTTTTATGCCTCAAGAGACCATCTATCTAATGATTAAGGCCAACTTCGCTACTGATAAATATAGAATTTCACACTCCAATCATACTTTCCTTCCATCGCTTGTTCAATAGAATTCCCTAATCTTTGTACTGAAATTATTTCCGCAACATTCCTACTGCCCATCATTTATTAATCGCCATTGGTTTGTCGCTCTTAATTTCCCAAATTATTTGACGCATAGCAATTTCTTACTATTGTAATCTTTTATCCTCATCCTGCAAACCACCATGGCACCTAAAACTGCCCCTGTGATCAATCTGATGCTTAATCCCTCTATTGATCTAGACCATATTCCACGTGCAGACTGAGATTATAAAATCACTGAAACTCAATGCGAATTCGACTTCTTTGAATGATGTTGTTGGTTCCGAGATAACTTCCTTGACCAACCTGACGAGATACATCTCTAGAAATCCAGACTCCCTCTGTTTGTTGTTCCTCAATCCTATCATTTTCCTGAGTTTTTCCTGAGATGCCAAGCCTCTTACCTTGCAAGAAAGAGGGCCATAATTTCCCCAAATGGTGAAATTATCTCACCATCACAGCTGATAGCATTAATCAAATATTGCAGGTTCCCCACTGTGATTCCCTTTCCCCTTTCTCCATTGAAGCTCGCAGAGAAATCTACCATAAGTTAACTTTTCCCTAGAGAGTAGCTATCTTTGAAAATTTCCTCCCTTAAGATTCCCAACTCCCTAAGAAAAATCCCCCATATCCCTCTTCTATGTTCCCTCAAATAATAAGACAGATTATTTTTGTTTTGTCTTCCATTCTTGGTTACTTCTCAAATGAGTGGGTGGATGATCCTATTCTAGGCTTTCTGTCCACTCTTTCTTTAGAAGAAGGACCATCAGTCACCTTTGACTATGGTCACTTCTTATCAAATATAATTCATGAACAATTCCTATAGTTTTTTACTGAAGGAATGTTCAGGT
The DNA here is from genome assembly GCA_000404065.3 of Pinus taeda. Lineage (NCBI taxonomy): Eukaryota > Viridiplantae > Streptophyta > Pinopsida > Pinales > Pinaceae > Pinus > Pinus taeda. The sequence continues at coordinate 132,089 of APFE031059940.1, read as the reverse complement.
ATTCATATATTCTTATGTAGATGTTTATATTTTTCCAAGAAGATAAGTTTCCATTCTTAGTGAAAAAATTGAACCAGCAAGGAGAGCCACAACCAGTTGTTTTATGGACTTCTTTATTCATAAAAAAATCACCGAAGTACATATTTTTAGATTTCATAGATCAATTTGTATATCCATCTACTTATGTGTTGAGTAGCCAGTAGATTCCAAGGAACAATGAAGAAATTCAGAAGGTTCTGCAGCTCAGTGAACAGGTTAAAATAGGGAATTGGTACCTTTACCAATCATTTACAAAGATTAGAGTGTATGGTTCAAAGCTTCCACCATTTAAACTGCCCAAATATTTACCCATGAGGATATTTGCTTTGGAATATATCAGGCAGATAATTCGTTCTGACAATATTCACTTTGTGGCAGCGAAGAAAAAATCCCAGTTCAGTATTAAGACACAAGTTGGACCATTCATCTGCAACACTAGAGCAACGGGAGAGGAAGTAGACCTCCTGCTTAAACAAATAAACTTCCCTCTAAATTTCACTTGGTCATATGACCCCTTTGGGGTAATTTCCAAGTTGAGAGTGGAACAAAAAACTACACCATATGTGCACACACAAAGGCTTGAAATTGAAAAGTATATGAACCAGCACACTTGGGTGGAAAATACGTTGTCAGAGGCCAAGGAGCAGGTACTTTCAAGGACAGCTTCAGAGACTCCACTATCCAAAGAGAAATCAGAAAAGAGAGCAAGGGAGGATGATTCCCTAGTCACCGAAGTATTAGCTAAGGAATTTAAAATATATTCTAAGAAGCTTAAAGTTGGTTGTGGTTCTAAAATAGAATTTTCCATTACTGGATGACACACATGGCACTATTGTGCTCTTAGGTTTGAAGAGTTTCAAGCTGGACAGTGGAACTATAGAATCTCCATCATCTTCCTCAGTTACAAAGGATATTCCAACTACTGTCCCTCAAACACCTAAAACTTCTACAAAGTAGATACAACTGGACATTTTTCAGAGATACAAGGAAATCAAGCAAAGGAACGAAGTCATTCATGACAACATATCAGCTCAGTTTAGAAAACAATCATCTTCCATTCAGCATAAACTCATTTTAGCATATGATACAAAGAAGGGAAGAATGCATATGGCATTATTGCATGCCTAGGTCCCTCAACCAAAGTCAACATCAGACTTCAAACATACCACTTTTGAATTTGAGGCAAAGGATGTCCATCCTTTGGATCAAATAGATATGCATAGACAGGCAGGTGAGATGATATATTCAACTTTAACACACACTGTTATCACTACCTCAAAACTATAGCTTACTCTAAATAATGTGTAGTCTCAACTCAAATTGGAGAAAGTCTCCTCATTGGCCAAAGATACTAGAATCAAGTACTTGGAGGAAATGATAGTCAAAGAATACCTTGATCCAGAAAATGCAAAATCCATAGAATAAATAATTAGAAAGAAGAATGTTGATATTGCAGCATTGAAGAAGCAATTGAAGTTGCCAACAACCAAAGAGCCCCAGTCTAAAGAACTTGGAGAGATAGAGTTACAAAAGGAAGAAATGCTAAAATTACTAGTGGATAAAGCTTCCCATTTTAAATAAATGGAAGCAGAAATGGATAAGTTAATAAAGGAAAAGGAGCAGAATTCACAGCTTGTTGTGGTTCCTCCTGATGCAGTTCCTATTGCATCTCTGCTTTAGACAGGAGTCTCTGTAGCAACTTCTACACCTGGAACATCTTCCTCAATAGTGTTTCCCACCTCAATGGTGGATGACTCAGTTAAATTAGCTCAATCTATGGAAAATATGACAATACACGGAGAAGAGTTCAAGAAATTGAAGCATGAGATAAAAATTTTGCAGGAGTAGATTACAAGGTATAAAAATTCTTACTTGATAGAAACACAAAAAAATCACACCTTGTCCCAAAGATTATAGAAAATGGAATAAGATTGTGCCATGGGAAAAACATTGGCACATGTGAAGGAAAACATCTGGAAAACAATTAATGAAGACATGGGAGAAATTTGACCTTCCATCCAAATCATTTTTTAACAAAAGGAACTTTTTGAAAGTTCAACTAAAGCCATTGAGTAGGTTAGAAAGAAGCTAGGAGACAAACCAAATGAAGCTACTAAGCTGATAAAATTTCTAAATTCCGCGAACATTAAAGAGCTAGAAGAATTAGAGATTGAAGACAGAACTGAAACAATTTTGGAAGTCAAGAAGGTGTTGACTAAAAGGAACCTGATGAGACAGCTGGAGGAGAAAGGTCAAAACATGAACACAGGCACACAGAGATACTTTGCCAAGATGGAGCCTCTCTACAAGAAGGGAATTCCAAACTCAGTAGTTATAAATGAAAAACTCAATACATGGCCAGATTACAGTGCACAAATTATGAATAAGGCAAGAGACAATTCGAAAGTTACAGTTGAAAGGCTCAGCATGACAAGAAGGGCGTTTCTGGAATCATTATCGTTTGATCTGGACATCCAATATGCAATTCCAAATTTGTTCATCACTCGACTGACATTTGCCAGGTATAGCGAAGTTAATGAAGTGTACAGAAAATTATTGAAGATGAATATCCCAAGCGAAGATCGTTGGAATAAACTTTGTGAATTACTAGAGTAAATGGTAAATTTAGCAGCACAGCTTAGCATCACAACGCATCCAGCTTTTCAACGCCATACACCCAGTTCTTCCTTCATTTTAGTGCCACCACTTCAAACAGTTTGATTTTCCTCATTTCATTGTAATAAATTAGCTTAAATCATTCCTATCATTTTGTAGATGCATCCTTGTCATCTTGACACGATATTTTTTTGTAATTTAGTTATAATACTTCAATTGTTGAAGTAGTACAGGTTGGCTTTTGTACGAAGAATACTATTGCATATTTCTGAAGCATGAGCAGATTACCAGTAATATAGAAGCTCTTTCATAGTATTCTTGTGTCAAGTTGTTGGTGAAGTGCATCTATTGTCTTATGTGTTTATATTTATCTGTTTATAGCAGATATTTGTTTTCAAATCTGAATTATTCAATAGATAAGTAAAGGGCAGAATTTGTTTAAATCTACACTTTGCACCCGGCTACGAATAATTTCAATGTTTTATTCTGATCTTTAAATATAGAATTCAGGTCACAATTCTCTATATTTAAAGTTAACCTTAAATCTTCTCTTCTTCTCCATTTCACAAACCTTAAAGAATCCATTCGGTTTGGCTACCCTGCCTTATGAGATCTATATGTAGACACTGCAGTTAATCTATATTTTATGTAACACACTCCATAGCCCAATGGTAATCTAGTTATCAACCAACCATTCAAATACAAATCACACCCCAAACTTCCCAACTAGCCTAATATTCAATCAAATAAAGTTAAATCTCATAGAGAGAGCCCTCTCTGAAGCTAGCAGGGCTAGATTCCAGCTTCCTAAGCTGGTTTGTGGTTACCATGGTGATTTTCTTCTGCAACTTCATAAAATTACTGAGTGCTAACACTAGGGTTTATAATATCAATCTAAGGGTTTAATATTAATCCCTTGGTTTTATAATCCCTCAAGTTTGTAATATTAATCTCTTGGGTTTATAATATCCTAGGGTTTAATATTATTTCCTTGGGTTTATAATCCCTCAAGTTTGTAATATTAATCTCTTGGGTTTATAATATCCTAGGGTTTAATATTATTTCCTTGGGTTTATAATATTGATCTATTGGGTTTATAATATCAATAATCCCTTGAACTTATTAATCCTTTGAGTTTATGATATTATTAATCCTTTGTGTTTATAATATTAATGATCCCCCAAGTTTACAGTATTAATAATCCATTGAGTTTATAATATTAATCCCAAAGGGATTAATTATAGAACCTAAATGTTAGGGTTTTATATTAGGTTTTAATACTGTGATGTTGAAATGGTACAAAAATCTATCCAACTGCGCATTTGTGACAAACAATGTCTCAATACGAGAAACAATTTGACAATAAGTGTCGCAATGTTGCATTACGTTGCAATTTATTCAATGACACAGTGTTACATTACAACATTATGATTTAATATAAGGATTATTATATTAATCTTATGATTTATAATATTAATACTAAGGTTTATAATATTAATCAATCTGGCAATGATTGTCACAATGTTTATAATCCCCTGAGTTTATAATATTAATCTTAGAGTTTATATTCCTATGATTTAATATTAATCCTAAGGTTTAATATGAATCTCTCCAGTTTATAACATTAATATTGGGGTTTATAATATTAAGGTTTATAATCAAAGGGTTTATAATATTAACCCTAGGGCTTATAATCCATTGGGTTTATAATATTAATCATAGGGTTTATAATCCCCTCGGTTTAAAATATCAATAATCTCTTAGGTTTATTAATCCTTTCAATTTGATAATATTTTTAACCCTTGGGTTTTAATATTTAATCCATTGGGTTTTATTAATTCCTTAGATTTCTAATATTAGTCCCTAATATATAAAATAATATATTAGGGTTTATAATCATAGGGTTTATAATATTAATTTTTTATTTGATATATTAATCTTAGTGTTCATAATATTAATCATAGGGATTGTAATTTTTTGGGCTTATAATATTAATCCTAAGGTTTATAATATTAATACTAGGGTTTAATATTAATGCTTGGGCTTAATATTAATCCCTTGGGCTCATAATATTGATATTGGGTTTATTAATCCCCTAGGTTTATAATATTAATCCCGAGGGTTTACAATATTAATCCCTTCAGTTTATTAATCATTTTGTTTTATAATATTAATCCCTTGAATCTAGAATATTAAACCCTTGAGTCTATAATATTAATAATCCCTTGGGTTTATTAATCCCTTGTTTTTATAATATTAATCTTTTGGGTTTATAATATCAATATGCATTTATTAATCCTTTGGTTTTATAATATTAATGCCTTGGTTTATTAATATTAATCCATTGGTTTTATTAATATTATTAATCCTCTATGTTTATTATATTAAATAGGATAGGAATTTAATATTAAATTCCTATCCTATTCTCCTTGTAGAAGTGGGTATTTCCCCTATTGAGATCCTAGCTATGACTAGTCTTCTGTTGTACAAGCACAAACTCAATAACATAGGAGACCATAGACTTCAGAAGCTAGCTTTAAATTCCAGCCAAAGCCACCTAAGACTCAAACGAGGTTGGTATAAAGACACCAGAGCCTAGAACGTTGCATTGCAAAACATTAATAACATTAAAAATATTGTTACTTCTATGTTCAAAGAAAAATGTAGTGTGATAAAGATTTAGCAGCTAAAAGGAGATTAAGATATTATAAGGAGGTCATCAACCCCACCCTAGAAGATCAAAAGTATCTCTCTGTTTTAACTAGCTCAAAGAAGAAAATTAATATAGCCAAGATTAGAACGAACTCTCATGAGCTCCATAGTGAAACGGGTCGTTAGATAGTTCCTAAAACACCATGGATGGAAAGGTTCTGCCATCTCTGTGAGAATACGAACATCGAAGTTGAAAATCACTTCCTCTTAGAGTGCCCTGCGTACAACCACATTAAATCTCAGTTTCAAAATATTTATTGCAATACTGACCTTCCTAGCCTTTTACGTTGTCAAAATTACAGTGAGCTCGGGAGGCTTCTCTCCAAGCTTTTTGAGCATAGGAATAAAATATTAAATCAAACTAAATAATTCATTTATGCAGGTCCAATAGACCAAAGTTTGGTCTCAGTGGACGTTAACCATCATCATCATCATCATCATCAACATAAATCTCTTGGATTTATAATATTAATAATCCATTGGCTTTATTAATCCCTTGAGTTTATCATATTATTGATAATATCTATAATATTGCATATCATTATAAATATAATGATTTATGATGATTTTCATAAATATAATATAATTATTATTTTTTATAATTTTTTATTATAATATACATTTATTTACATCAATATTGATATTAAGTCAATACCATTGACTTAGTCTATGGGCCTGTATAAACCATATTTACTAATATAGTTGTTCATGTGATTAATATACACCTATGGAATTATATCAACCACATTTATTAATGTGGTTGTGCTAGTTATATTAATGACAACAACATTTACTAATGTAATTGTGCATTTTATTGATATACCCTATCGCCATATATCAACCACAGTTATTAATGTGGTTGTGCTAGTTATATTAATGACAAATGTTCTACTCTTATGTTTATTAATGTGGTTGTGTTAGTTATATTAATGACAAATGTTTTACTCTTATGCTTATTAATATGGTTGTGCTATTTATGTTAATGACAAATGTTCTACACTTACGGGGAATTAGTTTTAAAACTTTCAATTTTCACTAAATGCTAGCATTCCTTTAATTCAACATAGTGCACTTTGTGTTTGGAAAGGAGCACATTAAACTCTCTAGTGGAATGCACTTTGAACTTTGGTATGGTAAAGTTATCACTTTGAATTTTAACCAAAATAGAGACTTTACTCTTTTCATATTTTATTGTGCTTGGCAAAGAGTGCATTGAACTCTCTAGTGGAATGCACTCTAAACTTTTGTATAGTAAACTTATCACTTTGAATTTTAACCAAGTAGAGATTTTCTCTTTTCATATTTTAATTCTTTAAGGAATATTCAAAAATAATATTTAATGAGATACCTAAATAATAAATAAAATAATAATTTTTATTAAAATAATAATAATAATAAAATAATAAAATTTACAACTTCAAAAAAAACAAGAGAAAGTTTATGTTAAGGTTTCAATACTTGAAAAGTGTGTGAAATAATATTGATCATAAAAATAATATTGATCATAAAATTTACATATGATAATGAAAGGGGAGCTTTAGGAATTAAGGTGATGATGAGAAAATAAATTGTCAAATAAGGTATTACTAATAAAACAAGAGAATTATCACATTTTTACAATATCTTAGGAGTATGGTATCTCATTTATTAAGGTTTCCCAAAAAAAAAAAATTTAAATGATTTTTTTTTAATATAATGCACTTATAAAATTAATCATGCAAATGTAATGGACATGTTAAAATTTGAATGAAGTGCTAGTTCCTTTTTATAAGCAAAGTTTTATGATTCATGAAGTCGCTTGATTCCTTCAAACGATGCTACATTTACCACTACTTGCCATCAAGACGAAAGCCCAACTGTCACATGTTCCTATATCTTTTAAGGGAATATATAATTCCCAAATATACACTTTTGGACAAGCATTAGTATCTCTCAGTAATTTTAATATGGGTTGACGAAATCCCAACTATCATATGTTCTTGTATATTTTAAGGGAATATATAATCCCCAAATATACACTTTTGGAACGAGTTCCTCCTTTGGTTCCTGAGTTACCTAGGGTTTACACCAAGAGAAGTTATATGATAAGAAAAAAAGGATGCTCTTCCTCTCATTGTCCCCTTTGTCCCATTACCTGCAGAAAAATTAATTAGTAAGAAAAGAGATAAAGCCAAGAGAAAAATGATTGAGCCCGAAGTAGAGAAGACACCAGTATATAAGGAACCCACCTTGGCAGAGATGTTTAAGGGTGGAAAAATACCCCACACGAGGCCATGGAATAAGCTGAAACTGAATATCAAGTTGAAATAGAATCCTGGGTTAGCAAAGGAGGTCATAGATGTAGATAAAACTCCTCAAAAGGACCTAATCATAAACCAAGAGAAGGCCACAAGCTCAAAGAGACCAAAGAAAACCAAATATTCAAATAAATTGGTCATTGTCAAGGTTCAAATGATTAAAAGACAGAGGAGGACAAATGTCGACATCTTGCTAGAGGCAACTAGCACACGTAGCTAGTTGATTTTTTACCACACAATTTTGATTTCCTAATATCAAAGTGAAATTTTGATCTGCAGGCCAATAACCCATCTATCAGTGTTTCACACTGTTAGAAGTGGAAGAGCGCTAACCTTTTCATTGTCAATGCAATTGTTTACAATTGGTTCTATAAAAGCATTGATAGCCATCCTGTCAGCGATATTGTTTATATTTCGGCTTCAAAAGGATAACAAAGAGATTGTCAGCACTATTAGATCAGGAAGCTCAAAGGGAGGAGCTGCACATCAAAATATATTGTTGGAAGGATGACAAGGCATGAGTTCTAGCAAATCAGGCATAGTATCAATCATTGTTTTTTGACCCAGTTTTATAGCCATTTTTAAAGCACACTATTATGTTTAGATACATATAGGCTTGAAGACATGTATTATGTACATGTATTTGAAATTTACACTTTTATTTTTAGAAGATTGTAATTAAGTAGATACTAGAAACCTATTGTAAGTTGTAATCTCTTCTTTAAAGACAAGATCTATAGAATGAAGAAGGATTCAGAATTTTTTGAAAATTAGCCCTAGTGTATATTAGACACATTGTTAGATTACAGAATTATTATTTAATATGGGGTTTATAATATTAGGGTTTATGATATTAACCTCATGATTTATAATATTAATACTAAGGTTTATAATATTAATCAATCTGACAATCATTGTCACAATGTTTATAATCCCCTGAGTTTATGATCAGATATTGATCTAGAACTTTAATGATAGCTTAAATTTCAAAGTGTTCAAAAGAGTGTCGAACCTAAATGACCAGATAGATCTCATTTTCCTGATTCTAGCACTGTGAACGGTTCAAAAAACTGATATCGTATGAATACGTTATTGCAATTTGAAACAGAGTCCAGTAAACTGCAATTTCCAAGAATAAAATGATTTTTGGAAAATATTAAAAAAAGAATATTCCAAGTTATATTCCTTGGAATAATCCCCAAAATATTCCTTTTGGCCGACCAATCAAGATCTGACACATGGCAAACCCGGAGGCCACCACATGGCCTTGGAATGGTATTGTAAAATTATGTTTAGGGTTCGACAGAATCGAACCCATGACCTCTGGCAAGACAGGACTAGCGCTACCACCTCCGCTACATTGTTTCTTAACAAATAACAATTAAATGTTTTATTTAAAGTGTAATGGCCGGAGGTTTGGGGGTTAGGACCGCTAGTGGTCTAACTCACCAGCAGTCCCATAAAACTCGATCACATTATCGTAGAGTTAACCGTTGCCATCAAACCGCCAGCCTTAACGGCCTTATCCCTAACTCTCGGCGGATTAACTGGTCACATGCACGCCAGATGTTAATGGTAACCGCCAGCTCTGACGGTTAGTTTGGCATAGCGCTAAATTTGGTGGATTCCACTATTTTTGGGCTTGCTACCAGATTTGGTGGCCTTAACTGGAGTTCTTCCAGATTTGGAGGAGGATCTCTAGGGAAAATTGCCTAAAGGCACTCCAAAAGCAGTTTTCGACCTAAGAGAGTGAAACAAGAGGATAGATAGGCTAATTGAAGCCTTCTGAAGCCAATGGAACAGTCCAGAGAAGCTGAAGAAGCCATATTCAAGGAGATTTTCATCCAGGGAGATTTTGGAGCTTAGGGCCACCAGGGGTTGGAGGCAGTTGAAGGGGCTACTAGTATTCGTTCTTAGTGAACCAATAGTCATTCCTGACTGTAATGAGCCTTATAAATCCATTGCAAGGGTTTATAGAAGAATCTAAATACTTAGCAAGGCCGAGATGCTACAAGGAAGTTTCAGGCAGCCTAGTGCCAACCATGGAGAAAGGCCTAGATTGGGGATGCGGTGCTCATTTTGAGCAAATGAACAGTCCATTGTTGATGTTTGATATGTGCTAGAGATAGTAGAAAATATTTTAGAGGTAGTTGAAGAATTCTAAAGGGGTTTGTACCATCAATAAGCTCAGGGAAGCGCAGTGCATCGATTGAAGGAATCAAGTCTAAGGGATCTTATATTTGTTTGCAAAATGATGAAAGCCATGACAGGGATATAGATGGTTTTCTAAGCCCATTGATTCAGTTCAGTAACCTTTGGAGTTGAGTGTGGAACTTGTAAAAGAAACTTTTCCATAATCCCAAAGATCCAAGTCAAGATTACAAAAGCTCAAGGAGACGTAGCCCACAATATTCGGGTGAACTCCTCGATTAAAATTGTTGTTATGTGTTGATGTTTATTTGATAGATTATATGGTTGTTATGTGTGTTTAATATCAGCAGAAACAAATCAACTTAAAGAACTTAAATAGTTAAAAACAAACAAAGACATACACCTGTTTCAAGTACTTAATTCCACAATTGTCAACATAAGCTAGATCATATAATTGTTAAGCTTTGGAGTGGGAGGCTCTTGTACGTATAACAAGATGTTAAACCCTCATTCTAGATTAGGTGGTATCAAAATAGGATGCTTTATTGACCGAGCAAAAGATTGCTTGTTTGACTTGATAGGTGTTTAAATAGTATAAAGGATTCTACTGTTTGATTGTTTGTAAACTAACTATTGTTTGAGTTTGCAAAGGTGAAGGGAAAGCTATTGAAAAGCTAAGTCCAGGAGAGGGCAAGAAGGAAGAAGGGTTGAAGGCATTCTCTTTACCCAAAGGACCTCAAGGCAACCCTTGAAACATAAGAGGGTTTGTTTACAAAAGGATGCTTGAATAAGGATTTGATTCTACTGCCATTTAGTTCAGAAATTTGTCATTAGTTCTTTGAAAGCTTTGAGAATTTTTTTGAAGTGCTTTTGTTCATTTTGATGATGACAACTTCTACAAGTGAGTTTTCCAAATTTTCACAAGATTCTTTGATGAATACATGAAGAGAGACTTGTTCATCATAATGGATATGGTGAGAGAAATGAGTACCAAACTTCGAGAGCAGTTGAATTCCATGAAGGAAAAGAAGCAATTGCTTTTTGACAAATTGCAAGAAATGGAGAGACAACTTCATATTACAAATATGGATCTAGAAAGGATGCATGAGTTGAGACACAGCTCCTTGTTTCCAAAGAAGCCTTAGTCAAGTATCAGCTTGAAGAAGAGGTGAACAATTCTACTTTGTCTTCAATTTCCTCTAAAAATGTTTATGTTGGTTCTTTTGAAAAACATACAAGAGGCATAGGGTCCAGGTTAATGTCCAAAATGGGCTATGAAGGGGAAGGATTGGGCAAACATGCAAAGGGTATTGTTGAGCCAATAATGGTTGAGGAAAGGACTAAGTATTTGGGTCTTGGCTACGGACAATATTGTGGAGAAAGTTCCAAAGCAGTCATGAAGGCAATTGAAAGAGTTCCTTGGAGGAGTTTCATTTCAGGTTCCCTACCTCAAGTTTGTAAAGATTGTATTCTTGGGTAATGCAATTGTTTGAAACATAATTTGCAAGAAGAAGGTGTACATAAGCATACACTTGAACCAGAAAATGGTGAAATCTCTAAAACCATTAAAGAGATTGATAGTGTTCCAAAGGGAGCTACTTCTTCATTTGATTCACCTCCTCATGAAGTAATAAAGGTAAAAGAGAAAGGTATAAATATGATTTCCATCACACTTCTTTTGATTATGTTAAGCATGGCAAATTTCCACATAAGAATTGGAAAAGAATTGCATGTTCCTTTTGTGGTTTGGTTAACCATAGTGTTTCTAGATGTTGGAAGAGAATGGCCACATACAGGAAACTTTTAAAGGAAATAAGGCAAGAAGCCAAAGGTCCATTGGACAAGGCAAATTATGCTGTCAAGAAGATGAACATGTGTTGTACTTATTTCCATAAGCAAGGACATATTGTTGAAAGGTGTTGGACTTTGAATCCAACAATGCTTCCATGAAATTTGAAGAAAGTGGAAAAATAGTATGGTAAGAATGGAAAGGAAGTTTCCATAATTGATGTGTGTCAGGATGATCCACATATCGATTTCGATGTGTAGTTAAAGGAAACACCCTTGGTGTGGATTGGTAAGAAATGGCTAGAGTTCTTATCCAATTAAAGTTACATGTCTTTTGATGTGAAAAGAAGTGTATCACATCTATTTGCATTTCTTTGCTAATGGAATGCAAGTTGTAGGATGGAAAAGTCGAGCATGTAGACTCACTTTATTGTAGAAAAATTATATTCATTTCAGATTTTAAAGTACATGTACATGTGATCGAGGATCTTTTACTTATGATTGTGCTTAAGAGAAAGTTGAAGAATCAAATACATACATAAAAATTATATGTATGAACACAGGGATGTTAATGATTTCCCTGTATTTGAACATGTATGTAATTGACTTGATGTAAAGATATCGACCATCGTATTGTTTTATTTAAACATGCATGTAATGTCATGTCGACTTGGAAAAGTTGATTTGGTCTCCAAGATTGTAAAAGGGAGATAATGATGAAGTGTTTCATCTTTGTAAAAGAATCGTTAAAATTCTTTTTGTACATGCTTGACTTGAAGGTTCAAATGTTTGAAAAGGCATGATTTTTGTCGGATTGTGATTTAGTAGACCATTTATACACAAGATGTAAAGACATGTTGATGATTCACATGATGTGAAATTTGTTTCTTTTGATGGAGCAAGAATTTATGTCGTCAAGTTGTTTTCTTGTATTTTGACATCGTCTACTGAAGGAGATTTGCAATAGCAATGGTCGCCATGGAAGTGGCTTGGAAGCGATGTTCAACTACCTTTTGTACATTCTAAATAAGCTCAAGGAAGACAATTCTTAACAGGAGAACAAGCGCATCTTGGAAGGAAAGTGTCGGCTACCTTCGAGTTTTGGTTCAAAGGCACTAGCCATGCAGGCAAGTGTATGGAGGCTGAAAGAAGAGGGTATTATACTCTCATCTACTATTCAGATCAATATATCAATATTTTAGGGTCCAAATGATTCCCAATCGGGAGGAGTGATCAGATATTGATCCAGAACTTTAATGATAGCTCAAATTTCAGAGTGCTTTGAAGAGTGTCAAACCTGAACTACCAAACAGATCTCATCTTCTTGATTTTGGTGCCACAAACGGTTTGAAAAATTGACACCGTATGAAGAAGTTATCACAATTTGAAAAAAATTCCAGTAAACTGCAATTTCCAAGAATAAAATGATTTTTGGAAAATATTAAAAAAAGAATATTCCCCAAAATATTCCTTTTGACCGATCAATCAAGATTTGACACGTGGCAAGATCAGAGGCCGCCACATGGCCGTGGAATGGTATTGTAAAATTATGTTTGGGGTCCGACGGAATCGAACCCACGACCTCCGACAAGGCAAGACCACACGCTACCACCTGTGCTACATTGTTTCTTAACACATAACGGTTAAATGTTTTATTTAAAGTGTAACAGTCGGAGGTTTGGGGGTTAGGACCACCAGCGGTCCCATAAAACCCAGTCACATTACCGTGGATTTAACCATTGCCATCAAACTACCAGCTTTAATGACCTTATCCCTAACCACCGGTGGATTAACCGGTCACATGCGCGCCAGATGTTAATGGTAACCGCCAGCTCCAACGGTTCATTTTATGGAGGGATAAAGTTAGTGGATTCCACTATTTTCGGGTTTGTTGCCAGATTTGGTAGGCTTAACTAGAGTTCTTCCAGATTTGGAGGAGGATCTCTAGGGAAAATTGCCTAAAGGCACTCCAGAAGTAGTTTTTGACCTAAGAGAGTGAAACAAGAGGCTAGCTAGGCTAAATGAAGCCTTCTAAAGCCAATGGAACAGTCTAGAGAAGTTGAAGAAGCGATCTTCAAGGATATTTTCATCCAGGGAGATTTTGGAGCTTAGGGCCACCAAGGGTTGGAGGCAGTTGTAGGAGATACCAATATTCGTTCTCAACAAAAAAAATAGTCATTCCTAACTGTAATGAGCCTCCTTAATCCATTTCAATGGTTTAAAAAAGCATATGAAGAATTTTAAAGTCCGAGATGCTACAGGGACGTTTCAAGAAGCCTAGTGCCAATCGTGGAGGAAGGCATAGATCGAGGATGCAGTGCTCATTTTGAGCAAATGAACAATCTATTTTTGATGTTTGATATGTGTTGGAGGTAGTATAAGAGGTTTCAGAGACATTTGAAGAATTCTGAAGGGGTTTGTGCCATCAAGAAGCTCAGTGCACCGGTTGAAGGAATCAAGTCTAAGGGATCTTAGATCTGTTTGTAGAATGATGACAGCCATGACAAGGATATAGATTGTTTTCTAAGCCAATTGGTTCAGTTCAGTAACCTTTGGATTTGAGTGGGGAACTTGTAAAAGAAACTTTGCCATAATCCCAAAGAGCCAAGTCAAGATGACAAAAGCTCAAGGAGACGTAGCCCACGATATTCAGGTGAAGTCCTAGATTAAATTTGTTGTTATGTGTTGATGCTTATTTGCTACAATATATGATTGTTATGTGTGTTTAATATCAGCAAAAACAAATCAACTTAAAGCACTTAAATAGTTAAAAACAAACAAAGACATAGACATGTTTCAAGTACTTAATTCCGCAATTGTCAACATAATCTAAATCATATAATTGTTAAGCTTTGGAGTGCGAGGTTCTTGTAAGTATAACAAGATGTTAAACCCTCATTCCAGATCAGTTTATAATATTAATCTTAGAGTTTATATTCCTATAATTTAATATTAAACCTAGGGTTTGATATGAATCTCTTCGGTTTATAACATTAACATAGGGGTTTATAATATTAAGGTTTATAATCAAAGGGTTTATAATATTAATCCTAGGGCTTATAATCCCTTAGGTTTATAATCCCCTTGGTTTAAAATATCAATAATCTCTTAGGTTTATTAATCCTTCACTTTATAATTATTTTTAATCCCTTGTTTTATAATATTAATAATCCAATGGGTATATTAATTCCTTAGGTTTATTATATTAGTCCCTAATATATAAAATAATATATTAGGGTTTATAACATTAATTTTTGATTTGATATATTAATCTTGTGTTCATAATATTAATCATAGGGATTATAATTCTTTGGGCTTATAATATTAATCCTAAGGTTTATAATATTAATACTAGGGTTTAATATTAATCGCTTGGGCTTAATATTAATCCCTTGGGCTCATAATATTAATATTGGGTTTATTAATCCCCCGGGTTTATAATATTAATCATGAGGGTTTACAATATTAATCCCTTCGGTTTATTAATCATTTTGTTTTATAATATTAATCCCTTAGATTTAGAATATTAATCCCTTGAGTTTATAATATTAATAAACCCTTGGGTTTATTAATCTCTTGTTTTTATAATATTAATCCTTTGGGTTTATAATATTAATGATTGCTTGGGTTTATTAATCCTTTGGATTTATAATATTAATCCCTTGGTTTATTAATGTTAATCCATTGGCTTTATTAATAATATTAATCCTCTATGTTTATTACATTAATCATTTATATTTTTAAGGTTGATTTTTTGGGTTTTTAATATAAATTCCTTGTTTTTATTAATCCCTTGGATTTTTAATATTAATCCATTGCTTTTGTAATATAAATCCCTTGGATTTATAATATTAATAATCCATTGGCTTTATTAATCCCTTGAGTTTATCATATTATTGATAATATCTATAATATTAGCATATTATTATAATATAATAATGATTACTATGATGATTAATGTCATAAATATAATATAATAATAATAATAATAATTATAAATAATAATTATTTTTAATAATTTATTATTATAATTATACATTTATTTACATCAATATTAATATTAAGTCAATAACATTGACTTAGTCTATGGGCCTATATAAACCATATTTACTAATATAGTTGTGCATGTGATTAATATACACTTATGGATGTATATCAACCACATTTATTAATGTGGTTGTGCTAGTTATATTGATGACAACAGCATTTACTACTGTAATTGTGCATTTGATTGATATACCCTATCACCATATATCAACCACAGTTATTAATGTGGTTTTGCTAGTTATATTAATGACAAATGTTCTACTCTTATGTTTATTAATGTGATAGTGTTAGTTATATTAATGACAAATGTTTTACTCTTATGCTTATTAATATGGTTGTACTATTTATGTTAATACAAATGTTCTACACTTATGGGGAATTAGTTTTAAACTTTCAATTTTCACTGAATGCTAGCATTCCTTTAATTCAATATAATACACTTTCTATTTGGAAAACAGCACATTAAACTCTTTAGTGGAATGCACTTTGAACTTTGGTATGATAAAGTTATCACTTTGAATTTTAACCAAAATAAAGACTTTACTCTTTTCATATTTTATATTTTTTTAGGACTATTTCAAAAAATATATTATGAGATACCACCACCACCATAATAATAATAATAATAAAATTTACAACTTAAAAAAAAAAACAAGAGAAAGTATATGTTAAGGTTTTAATACTTGAAAAGTCTATAAAATAATATTGATCATAAAATTTACATATGAAAATGAAAGGGAAGTTTTAGGAATTAAGGTAATGATGAGAAAACAGATTTTCAAATAAAGTATTACTAATAAAACAAGAGAATCATCACATTTTTACAGTTTCTTTGGAGTAAGGTATCTCATTTATTAAGATTTCCCAAAAATAAATATTCTTTAAATGATTTTTTTTAATATAATGCACGTATAAAATTAAGCAGTAGTCTATAACGCGACTTTTTGAAAGCCTTTCCGGCAGATTTTCCCGGTCAAAATCCGGTAGCAATTCATTGGAATCTCAAGTTTGATAGCTAGTTTCTGCACAATCAATGGCTCCCAGGGGTTTTCCAGGGCGCTGAATCCAAATATGCAGTTAAAAAACCATTTTAACTGCTAAAAATCAAGATTTAACCTCATTTCTTCTGCCGGATTCCATCACCGGAATCTCCAAAAAGTCGCATTATAGACAACTCCTAAAATTAATCATGCAAATTTAATGGACATGTTAAAATTTGAATGAAGTACTAGGTTTTATGATTCATGAAGTCGCTTGATTCCTTCAAACGATGCTACATTTACCACTACTTGTCGTCAAGACAAAAGCCCAACTGTCACATGTTCTTGTATCTTTTAAAGAATATATAATTCCCAAATATACACTTTTGGAGAAGCATTAATATCTCTCGGTAATTTTAATATGGGTTGACGAAATCCCAACTGTCATATGTTCTTATATCTTTTAAGGGAATATATAATCCCCAAATATACACTTTTGGAACGAGTTCCTCCTTTGGTTCCTTAATTACCAAGGGTTTACACCAAGAGAAGTAATATGATAAGAAAAAAAGGGATGTTTTTCTTCTCATTGTCCTTTTTGTCCCCTTACCTACAGACAAAGAAATTAGTAAGAAAAGAGATAAAGCTAAGAGAAAAATGATTGAGCCTCAAGTAGAGAAGACACCGGTAAATAAGGAACCCACTTTGGCAAAGATGTTTAAGGGTGGAAAAATACCCCACACAAGGCTATGGAATAAGCTGAAACTGAATATCAAGTTGAAATAAAATCCTGGGTTAGCAAAGGAGGTCATACATGTAGATATAACTCCTCGAAAGGACCTAATCATAAACCAAGAGAAGGCCACAAGCTCAAAGAAACCAAAGAAAACCAAATATTCAAAGAAATTGGTCATTGTCAAGGTTTAGAGGTGTAAAAGATAGAGGAGGACAAATGTCGACATCTTGCTAGAGGCAGCTAGCACATGTGGTTAGTTGATTTTTTACCACACAATTTTGATTGCCCACTATCAAAGTGAAATTTTGATCTGCAAGCCAATAACCCATCTATCAGTGTTTCACACTGTTAGAAGTGGAAGAGTGCTAACATTTTCATTGTCAACGCATTTTTTACAATTGGTTCTATAAAAGCATTGATAGCCTTCCTGTGAACGATAATGTTTATATTTCGGCTTCAAAAGGATAACAAAGAGACTGCCAGCACTATTAGATCAGGAAGCTCGAAGGGAGGAGTTGCATAACAGAAGATATTGTGGGAAGGATGACAAGGCATGAGTTCTAGTAAATCAGGCAGAGTATCAATCATCATTTTTTGACCCAATTCTATAGCCATTTTTAAAGCATGCTATTACGTTTAGATACATATAGGCTTGAAGACATGTATTATGTACATGTTTTTGACATTTACACTTTTATTTTTAGAATATTGTAATTAAGTAGATACTAGAAACCTATTGTAAGTTGTAATCTCTTCTATAAAGACAAAATCTGTAGAATGAAGAAGGGTTTATACTTTTTTGAAAATTAGCCCTAGTGTATATTAGACACATTGTTAATATGAGGTTTATAATATTAGGGTTTATGATATTAATCTTATGATTTATAATATTAATACTAAGGTTTATAGTATTAGTCAATCTGACAATCATTGTCACAATGTTTTTAATCCCTTGAGTTTATAATATTAATCTTAGATTTTATATTACGATGATTTAATATTAAACCTAGGGTTTGATATGAATCTCTTCGGTTTATAACATTAACATTGGGGTTTATAATATTAAGGTTTATAATCAAAGGGTTTATAATATTAATCCTAGGGCTTATAATCCCTTGGGTTTATAATCCCCTTGGTTTAAAATATCAATAATCTCTTAGGTTTATTAATCATTTCACTTTATAATATTTTTAATCCCTTGGGTTTAGAATATTAATAATCCAATGGGTTTATTAATTTCTTAGGTTTATTATATTAGTCCCTAATATATAAAATAATATATTAGGGTTTATAACATTAATTTGTGATTTGATATATTAATCTTAGTGTTCATAATATTAATCATAGGGATTATAATTCTTTGGGGTTATAATATTAATATTAGATTATAATATTAATCCTAAGGTTTATAATATTAATACTAGGGTTTAATATTAATCGTTTGGGCTCATAATATTAATATTGGGTTTATCCCTAGGTTTATAATATTAATCCTAAGGGTTTAAAATATTAATCCCTTCGTTTTATTAATCATTTTGTTTTATAATATTAATCCCTTAGATTTAGAATATTAATCCCTTGAGTTTATAATATTAATAATCCCTTGGGTTTATTAATCTCTTGTTTCTATAATATTAATCCTTTGGGTTTATAATATTAATAATTGCTTGGGTTTATTAATCCTTTGGATTTATAATATTAATCCATTGGTTTATTAATATTAATCCCTTGGGTTTATTAATATTATTAATCCTCTATGTTTATTATATTAATCATTTATATTTTTAAGGTTGATTTTTTGTGGTTTTAATATAAATTCCTTGTTTTTGTTAATTCCTTGGATTTATAATATTAATAATCCATTGACTTTATTAATCCCTTAAGTTTATCATATTATTGATAATTATATATAATATAGCATATTATTATAATATAATAATGATTACTAGATGATTTTCATAAATATAATATATATAATAATTTATAAATAATAATTATTTATAATTTTATTATTATAATTATACATTTATTTACATCAATATTAATATTAAGTCAATATCATTGACTTATTCTATGGCCTTGTATAAACCATATTTACTAATGTAGTTGTGCATGTGATTAATATACACCTATGGATGTATATCAACCAAATTTATTAATGTGGTTGTGCTATTTATATTAATGACAACAACATTTACTAATGTAATTGTGTGTTTGATTGATATACCCTATCATGATATATTAACCACATTTATTAATGTGGTTGTGCTAGTTATATTAATGACAAATGTTCTACACTTATGGAGAATTAGTTTTAAACCTTCATTTTGACTGAATGCTAGCATTCATTTAATTCAACAGAGTGCATTTTGTGTTTGGCAAAGAGCACATTAAACTTTTGTGTTTGGCAAAGAGCACATTAAACTCTCTAGTGGAACGCACTTTGAACTTTGGTATGGTAAAGTTATCACTTTGAATTTTAACCCAAATAAAGACTTTACTCTTTTCATATTTTATTGTGCTTGGCAAAGAGCACATTGAACTCTCTAGTGAAATGGACTTTGAACTTTGGCATGGTAAAGTTATCATTTTGAATTTTAACCAAAGTAAAAACTTTACTATTTTCATACTTTATACTTTCTTAGGACTATTTCAAAAAATATAGTATGAGATACCAAAATAATAATAATAATAATAATAAAATTTACAACTTGGAAAAAAATAAAAATTAGTTTATGTTAAGGTTTCAATATTGAAAAAAGGTATATGAAATAATATTGATCATAAAATTTACATATGAAAATGAAGGGAAGCTTTAGGAATTTAGGTGATGATGAGAATAATAAATTTATTATTTCTTTATTAATAATAAAAATAATATAAAATTTACAATGAAAAAGCAAAAAAAATAAAATATGTTAAAGTTTCAATACTGGAAAAGTATGTGAAATAATATTGATCATAAAATTGACCTATGAAAATGAAAGGGAACCTTTAGGAATTAAAGTAATGATGAGAAAATAGATATAAGGTATTACTGATAAAACAAGAGAATCATCCTGTTTTAATAATAATATAATAAAATTTACAACTTTAGAAGGGAAAAAAAATAGTTTATGTTAAAGTTTCAATACTAGAAACAAATGTGAAATAATATTGATCATAAAATTAACATATGAAAATAAAAAGGAAGCTTTAGGAATTAAGATAATGATGAGAAAATAAAAACAAAGTATTACTAATAAAACAAGAGAATCATCAGATTTTTACAGTTTGGAATAAAGTATGTCATTTATTAAAGTTTCCAACAAAATATTTTTTTAAATGATTTTATTTTAATATTTGCACTTATAAAATTAATTATCCAAATTTAATGTATATGTTAAAATTTGAATGAAGTACTAGTTTCTTTTTATAAGCAAAGTTTTATGATTCATGAAGTCACTTGGTTCGTTCAAATGATGCTCCATTTACCACTACTTCCATCAAGACGAAAGCCCAACTGTTTGTATCTTTTAAGGGAATATATAATTCCCAAATATACATTTTTGGATAAGCATTATTATTTCTTGGTAATTTTAATAGGAGTTGTTTTTAAAGAGAATTTTTTAGAAGTTTTTCATGTGGGTTTTTTAGGTTAAAATCTGGCAGCAATTTAATCAAATCCTAAGTTTGATAGTTAATTTCTGCACAATCAAAGCGTCCCAGGGTTTTTCAGGGTGCTGAATCCAAATATTCAATTAAAAAATCATTTTAAATAATACAAATCAAGATTTAACCTCAATTTTTTCTGCGAGATTCTATCACCAGAATCTCCAAAAAATCACACTAAAGACAACTCCATTTTAATATGAGTTGATTTTCCTAAATTAATTATATGCATCATGCTGTTCACAAGATTCAATGGGAAGTTGTACGATTCAAATAATCAAAATCTTTATCCTGTCTAAAATTTATTTCCATAAACATTCGATACATATTGAATATATATAGAAATCAAACTTAATATATTAATTTTTATATCATTGTCCAGTATCTTCAACCATTAATAAATGCCAAAATGAAAAATAAATTTAGAACGCCAAAATCAAATAACCATAGGGTAACAAAAACCAAAGACTCTCAAAATTAATTTTTATATCATTCTCTAGTATCTTCAATCATTAATAAATGCCAAAATGAAAAATAAATTTAGAACGCCAATATCAAATAACCATAGCCTAACAAAAACCAAAGGCTCGATTTTTTTATGATAAAGAAATCTCCAAATATAGACATATTTTTCAATGCTTTGGCTAGTTTGAAAAAGTCTATTAATACAGTTTTAATTTTGAAATGTGAAAATTAATTAAAAGAGTTAAATGATACGTTTGCCTACCTTAAACATGTCTTCTTAGAATTTAATCTCCATCCAGTAAACCTGCACCATTTTTTTTCATCATTTTTCTTAAAATGAAAGAGAAACTTTGTTTATCACCACATACACAGCGTATAGACAAATATACTCCATTGCTCAACCCTCATCGCAGGCATAAAACCAATGTGAATATCTTTGCGTACACACAATAGAAAATCTTGTTCTCAAAATGCTTCTCTTTGGAAAATTAGCTACAGGTAAACTGAATTATAACAAAGAAAACGCTTCAAATATTGTATTAATTGATATGCACACATCCCAAAGTAATTTGATGACTAGATCTCTGATGAGACGGGCCATAAAATTTTCTTAGGGGTGGCCGATATGGAAGATATCTAAATTTTCTTGGATGAGACAGATAAAAATGAACGATATCATGATATCCACCCTGCGCCATGAATGCACTGGCATCCAGATCACTTGACGGCGCAAGCAAATAAGTAAATATCATATTCAATTTCACTCACCGCATGCTTCCCCTGTTGGGATCCTCTTGTAAAAAACGAAAGAGCTGGGGTTTAAATTCAACTGGTTTGGCCTTCATCTCCCCGAAGAATCTCTCTGGCACCACGCAAGAATGGTGCAGCTCACGGTAAAGCCAGAGGACCTTAGGTTTACACAGGACTCAATTGCCATCAAGTTTAGAAGCCCTTACGATGATCTTCGAGTTAACGACGCAGTTGAACAAATTCAGAAGGGAATTCTGACGGCCGAGGAGTTTACAACGATGAACGTTGAAGAACACAAGGGCATACTCTGGTGCTTAGACAACAGACGCCTTTGGATATTCAGGAAAGCTCAAGTCCAACAAGTTACAGTGGACATTGTTAGCGTTGCTTACTCAGAGCGCTCTCATATGTTCTTCACAAATTTGAATGCGGAATTGGAGCGACAGTATTCCAGAAGTCGTTTTTATCATCCTCGTGTTAGAGGGAAGCTGAGAAATAAATTTTAATCATCGTATTCCATCCAAAATTTCTACGAAAGTGATGCGGGAGCAACCAGCATTAAAGCTGATTTAAAGCAGAAAAATAGATTTAAAGAGGATAAAGCAGATTTAAAGTGTGCATGCATGAAGTTTTTGTAGAGAAAATCATCCTTCCTAAAATTCTTATATAAATGTAATGTGATAAGATGTGATAGATATGAGTTCTGTGAGGAT
Organism: Pinus taeda; assembly: GCA_000404065.3. Taxonomy (NCBI): domain Eukaryota; kingdom Viridiplantae; phylum Streptophyta; class Pinopsida; order Pinales; family Pinaceae; genus Pinus; species Pinus taeda. The sequence goes on along the minus strand of APFE031059940.1, from coordinate 109,144 downwards.
ATTGTGAGTAGCAAGATGTAGCTAAAAGTGAGCTCGTTAATTAACGATAAAATCCCTTAATTTTGTAACTGTCCTTTAAATATATAAAAGTATGTTCAATGTTAATTGTGTGCGCCTATATGTATTTTATAAATAAGTTAAATCCCGTATTGTGAGTTTGTTGATCGACATCGATCACTTAAAAGATCGATGGCGATCTAAATCATCGTTCAGCTGTTCGTGAGGATTGATGCGTTTGTTAGATTTGTAATTGAGAATTGAATTATGTGCCTTACCTGGTTGAATATATATAGAGGTCGAACTGTTTGTTTACAGGTTTGAATGTTTTTTAAAAAAAGAGTATACAGATCTGAGAATGGCAATTTAAATTTCGTTTCAAAATCTACTTGAAACCTACAACTAAATTTCATTGCGGCCATTAGTTTTTTTTTTCTCGTTGAGCAGCCATGATCACGGGCAGTAAGATCAAGTCTCTGGACTTTTACAGGAAGATTCCTCGAGATTTAACAGAGGCAACTTTATCACGGGCAGGGTTATCAATATTTGTTGCACTGTCAATGATATTTCTCTTTGGGATGGAATTGAACAATTACTTGACAGTTAACACTATAACGAATGTTGTTGTTGATAGGAGCCAGGATGGTGATCATTTGCGCATTGACTTTAATATCAGTTTTCTTGCTTTGTCATGTGAGTTTGCTTCAGTTGATGTGAGTAATGTGTTAGGCACGAATAGACTGAATATAACAAAAATAATGCGCAAGTTTCCTATAAGTTCTGATATGAAGTTAGCTGGTCCCGAATTCCACCCAGGACCTATTTCAGGTCTTTCAAACCATGGAGAGCCAGAGATAGAAGGATCGGATTGGAGCAATGGCGTTTTGGTTCGAATATCGCCGATATTTATAGAAACGGCTGTATTATATTTGAGATCTCTATATGTGAGTTAGAGCCGAATTATATAGTTTCCCATGTATTTGTATATGGATGGGCGATATTTAAAGAGATCCACCGTTTAAAAATTCAAAGGTTTAAAGTTTTAAAATGCTTCCATGAAGGCTTAATGGGCCATAATCCAAAGAGTCAAGTTCGAGTTTTTAATGGAATTGGGATTTTGCGCTTATCCCAAGAGGCACAAAAATTTATGACCTCCTGGTCATATGCTTTTCCTAGTCTTCGTAGTATCTTTAACTTGTGAGCTGCAATCTACCTCTGCAACAACAAGTACTTCTTGCTGCCTCTTACCTCATCAAGCTCTCCTCTGGACTTGGTCTTTTAGTAAACACTCTAAGCTATTGCAATCTTCTCACCTTACTCTGCTGCTACCTACACAAAATATAAAGACCATACCTATTCATACTTCATGAAGAACTGCCATAAGAACTGTACCTCCTTCGATGGAATCTTTTACAGCTCTGATACCAAACTGATGGGATGAGATCTTGGGATAAGCCCAAAATCCCAATTCCATTAAAAACTAGAACCTGGGCCTGTGGATTATGGCCCATAAGCGTTTTAAAACTTTAAATTTTTGAATCTTTAAACCGTGGATATTTTTAAATATCGACCATGTTGGAATTTTATGGTGATTTCAAACACAAAATACCAGAGAACAACGCTCTGATACAATGGTGGAATTTTCTGCTAAATTTCTTAACAAACAGACAACACAAAACTGCTATGTTTTTACACAGAAAACTGATAATTTCGTTTTCTGGACTTGGTGTTGCAGCAACAGGATTATGGTGTTGCAGCAATAGGAAATAACACTCTGTTTTTGTTAACACAGAAAAAACAAAAAACTGCTTGTTGGAAACAGTGTTGCGGCAACACGATTTTGACGCTTAGTGTAACAACAACTAAAACAAGGGGCGTCAAATCACTAATAGACTTGCAGAGTGAAATCAAAGTGTTTTTGACACTTGGCGTAACAGCAACTGAAAATCAGCAAAACAGTAAACTTGTATTTATGAACAGTAAACAAAACTGATACAGTAAACTTAGTTGTTACAAGAGGAACGCTTCAGTTCCAGAAATCGATTTTCTCTAACTCAGAAAATCGCAGGTTCAGCACTGTTGTGCATTTACAGAAGAGACACACTCTTGTTCTTCTAACCTTCACTCTTTTCTCTCAGAGTACAAAAAAAACAGAACTGCTGTTCAGAAATCTCTTACACTCACGGAAAACAGAACTGTTGTTCTTTTCTGCTTACACCTTCTTGCACTTGAAAACAGAACTACTGTGCATTACATTTATAGGAAAATAAAAATCTGATTAAACAATAAACTAAGTAAAATATCTACTGATCTTTATCTTCATATTTATTGCAAAAGGCGGTGATGCCTTTTCAGCAAAAATAAGACGGCTGTCTACAGGGATTTTAATTTTTAAATTTAATTGTCAAAAATATCAAAAGACTTTGCGGCACCGAACAATCTGAAATAACTGTTGTAGATCAAATCTTTGTTCAGCATTTATGTGATGCAGTTGGAATTAAATTCCAACACTCCCCCTTAATTTCAACTGCTACATACCCAGGCATTTCCTAAAATGATCAAAACCTTTCTTTGGCAATGGTTTTGTCAAGATGTCAGCTAGGTGATCCTCTGTTCTGCAGTGCTGCAAAACAATCTCACCATTGTTAACCAATTCACGTATGAAGTGAAATTTGGTATCTATGTGCTTTGTTCTTTTATGAAAAACAGAGTTT